>JAUCMU010000027.1:16303334-16325904 GCA_032275025.1 Enteromius treurensis
CTACACCTTCATTTGAGTCCAGCTGTGTTTGATTATACTGATTGGACTTGATTAGGAAAGCCACACACCTGTCTATAGAAGACCTTACAGCTCACAATGCATGTCAGAGCAAATGAGAATCATGAGGTCAAAGGAACTGCCTGAAAAAAAAGGGTTAAAAAAATAAATAAATCTGCTGCACCATACCCTCTGTATATATGTGTTAAATTAAAAATTATAGCAAAAACTCAATTCAAGGTATGAATAAAAACTTTTTTTTATTTTTTTTTTTATAAAAAAAGTCATGTGACTTTGTGCTATGGGACAGCACAACTGGACTAACCAGCAGACCGATATCATTCCACAGCATCTGAAAGCTTGTTATGGTTTTTCCTTAAATATCCGAGCAAAGTCTGTCGTCAACGTATTTCTTTTTTTGCCTCCCAGAAATGTCCCAAATAGCAGCATCCACCTCTGAAAGCAATGTCTGCATTCATCCTTTTTTTTTTTTTTTTTTGATGAGAGCAATTTTTATTTGTCTTCTCCCAGAGCATTCCCATCTGTTAGCAGCCTTGTGAGGTTTGCTTGATGATCTGCATTGCTTTGTACTCTGATCTGATTTGTCTCTGGCGCCTCCTGCAGGTGCGTATGGCTCTGAAGAAGGCGGAGAAGGAACTGGAGTCTCGCAGCTGCTGGTGTCCTCCTGAATCCCTGCAGAAATGGCTGCAGCTCACTCATGAGGTGGAGGTGCAGTACTACAACATCAAGAAGCAGAATGCAGAGAGACAACTGCAGGTGGCCAAAGACGGGGTGAGCAGCATTTGTCGCAGTCATTCATTTAGTTAATATGGACAAATGGTAAGAACATTTAGATTATTGATGTCAGTGCAACTTTGTTGACGTAGTACAACCCTAGAATATGGTAACAGACTTTAAAATGTTTTTAGAAACGAGGCATGTTTAGGGGGATAATAGATTGCTTCTAATAACGGCAATTGATATATTTAAATAAGAAAATAGATTAATTCTATATTATTTATATTCTATATATGTAATGTAAGGTTTCACCAGGTAAAAAAAAAGTATTATAATTGATAATAATGTAATGAAATTATAAAAAATTATATAATAGTAATCATTTTCTTTACAAAAATGTGACATGGTTTAGGCAGAAAAAATAAAGAAGAAGAGAAATACCTTATTTGGGACGTTCCATGTGGCACATAGTTCTTCACTGGATGACGTGGATCACAAAATACTTGCAGCCAAGTAAGTACACTTCTCAACATTTATGAATGTCAATGGAAAAACAACCCATAACACATACCGCCTTAATCTCTTTGTCTCCAGGCAAGCTCTTGGTGAGGTAACAGCAGCTCTTAGAGAGCGACTCCATCGCTGGCAGCAGATTGAGTTCCTAACAGGCTTCCCACTGGTCAATAACCCAGGCCTGCCCTCTCTGGCATCTGCCCTCAATCTGGACCCCAGTTTCATGGGTGGCCGTGGTACACCCCAGCATTTCATGTCCGACGACATGGATGACATGGATGAGGACATAGTGGCACCTGGAACACTTCAATGTAAGGACTTGCCGGACAGCGATAGGAATAGGACCCGGTCAGCCAAAGGCCGTGGTGGTTTGACAAAATCCAAAAATCCCTAGTTTTGAGCTATTTAGGATGTCTGTGTGCAAGTTCTGTCAGAAATGGTTGTATGCAGTAAGCGTGTTGCACACTATGCTGGAGTGTTTTCCGTCCGTCTACAGGTGTGTTTTACACCGAGAGGAGTACTTCGAGATCTTCAACACATTGCTGTCGTCTGTTGTTGAAATGGCAACAATGCACTCTTTGTACAAATGTTCATGTTAATTATTGTCAAATTCAATGGAGGGTCACCGAGTAGGCCAGAAGAAACAGGCCCATACGCGAGTTAAGTGGTCCAGTACAAGTCTGAAGTCTAAGTCTGAAGTTTTTGTGGATTGTAATGCTCCGACTCAATGTGTGAAATAATGTTATCAAACAAGCTCTAAGAAAATAGTTGTTTTCCCAGTACAAAAAGTGAAATAAAATTGGTTTTCATTGGGCAAAATTTATTACATTTGAAATCTGTTCTTGTAGCACTGTGTTAGTAGTACAGTTATTAACAGTTGCACCCATACCCTTGCCCCTTACCCCCTCCAGATGCAGCGTGGCTAATGCGCCGCCGAGCAAGTGATCTCTGGTCTTTGAATTCGGATTGCCAGTCATTTTGGAAGTACTCTGGTGGGCTAAACTACCATGCCCTTCTCCCCAACCACTCCTCCCACTTCCTCTTGTTTTCCTGAACCACTCTGTTTTAAAGCGATAGGCTTCCCTTAACCCTACTGTAGCCACCACAAATTGAAACTGGACAGAAAGAAACACTCCCAGTCTACACCTCTCAATCTTGTTCTTATCCACAGCTGTGAAGTGGTTTACTCTGAAATGCATGATCTCTTTTAGCTAATTTTCCACATAATACTAAGAAAACTTCAGACTTTCAGGTCAGTCCTTACAGGATCCTTCTTTACGTTTTAAGTAATCTTGGAGTTGAAATATATATTCAGAATAGGTCCTTTTACATCCTTAACACACATCACTGGTCTTATCATAAACAATTAATTGGTAAATGTTAAGTGTGAAAAATGTTTCATCAAAGTATAGTATATGGCATCACTGATCTCTTGTTTTTCACAAATTTAAAAATGCACTATAAGAAAAATGCATGAATGGGTCCCGACTTGTCCACAACTTCCCTATTGTGTCTATACACTTTTCCTTCCTAGCACCTTAGTCTCAGTTTCTTTTTTCACCTTCTCCAGCTCGCCACCTGTCACCCAATATTATTTCAGTGTCTGCATGCTCTGACTCGTTTCTTTGAGTGACATTATTGTTTTGTGTCCCTACAGCTCCCAGTATGATGTCACTCCGGCAACGACACATTGACCCGCAGCTGGCCATGGGCTCTCAGAGGTTGGTAGAGAGTTGTCTCGCACTTGGTGGGCAGGAAGGGGAGTGTAGCTTGTACTCGTCCAGGTCTAGGACGGCACTACGCCAGGCGCGCAGCCACTCTTTCGGGCAGTTTGACGCTCCGGGACTGCCTCCTCTTTCCTCAGCAGTTTCCCATCCTGCTATCTACTCCGCTGCCTCATCCCACACTCCCCAATCCTTCTCTGTTGCTGCTGCCCCTCATGCATCCCACTATCACTCTTCACATTTCCAGCCCATGGACACCATCCCAGACCTCCCCTGTGATGCAAGCCCCGAGCGCCCCCCCCGTTGCGGCAGCTATGGGTATCACTTCATTCTGTTGTGCTTTTGTGCTTCTCACCTGGCATGATCCTGGGACTTCATCCAAAACTTTTAACGGGACTCTTTTACCACACATTTCGCACGTTCTGGTGAATCAATACTTGTGGGGTTTGTTGCTATAATTGGCTATACAAGCACTACAGTTAATGACACATCAGCTTGCAACTTGACGTTCTACCTCGTTGTTCTAACTCGTCTGTTCTTGCACCGTTTGTCCTTTAACTTTAAATTAGCTCTCACACCTGAATGCCTGAAATGACCATGTTGTGCAGGGGTGGCCAACATCCTGCAGAGTCTAGCTCAAGGCTCTTCATCTCCAGTCCTGGAGACTTAACTTTGAACTTTAAATTGGGACTGGATTTGGACTTGGACTTGAAGAGTGTTAGTTAGCTCAAACGTATCCCAACACTGCTTCCTGAAGACCTTGATTAGCTTCTGCTTATTGGGGATTGGTACTAAACTCTGCAGGACAGTGGCCTTCCAGGAACAGGACTGGACACTTTTCATGTGTCTCTATGTTAGAGCTGGTCAGTCGCATTCCTGGAGGACCACCTTCCTGTAGAGTTTGGCTCCAACATGCAAGCGTACATCTCCCTGAAGCAGATGCAGACTTGGACACCCCTGCTCTGTTGGCGTGCACTTTTCTAACACTGGGTAGTTGAGCCTTGTTGGCATGTTTAATTTAGACATCTTTTGAGGTTGGAAATATTGCCACCTTAACTCTAAGGGGTTTAACAACTCACGGGTGAGTTCAGGTAGCGGTAAATGCAGTGTTACCTTACTTAAAACCAACAAGTTGTCTTGGTGAGTTAGGACTAGTATGAAATCTGACTAATTTCACCATTTTTTTTTCCCCACAGGGACTTGAATCGCTCCGACTCCGATTCTTCCTTGTGTATATCCCAGACCGGCGAGCAGCTACGCTTATCCTACAGTTCCAAAGGCTTCCCCGTGAAGCCCACTTCACTCCTGCATGGCCCCCATTCACGCTCTGAAGAGGGAGCCCATGCACACAACGGAGGCAACAGAGTTCACGACGGAGGCGCATCTCCCGATGGAGGTTCTGATAGTCCCATATTAATGAAGAAGGTGTATGGCATAGAGAAATCCGCCAGTCTGAGCGAGATCCATGGCTCCCAGGCGGTGATGTCCATGTCGGAATCCTCGCGCTCCTTAAGCCCAAACTCAACTGAACCCGATACGCCATCCCCCACTGGACTGACTGAGGGGAAAGCCGGAAGCCGCATACCCCAGATCTCCTCAAAAAAGAGCCCCCTAGAGGAGGACAGTGGGTCCACAGGTGAAGACACTGACTCTGCCGCCAGTCGCAAGAAACATACCTTCAAGATCTTCAAAAAACAGAAGAAATAAGATAACTGGACAACTGTTTTGTTTTTTCCCTTGCTTTTCATTTTGTTGTATTGTTGATATAAATGTTTTGATAAATTTTTTTCCCCTTCTGGTCAGAAGTTTCGGCACAACCAAACAACTTTCCGAGGTCTTTATAGAAATGTTTGCTTCTTCAGAGCAACACTTGGGAACAAGCATGATTTTGGGGGTGGATAAGTGGTAAATCATACACCAGTGGGAACGGGATGGGGGGGGGAGAGATGTAACGCACTATTTATTCAGCAGGAGACAGTGCCAGACTTTCAAAGGAATCTACCCTCTAATGGACTTTTCTTGCCTTGTATAATCCGTATCAGTTTGCATGTCTTCGCCTTTGTTTGATTGAACTTTGAATGCTTAGATGTTTGCTTGGTTCTTGTTCCCCTTTGCTTAAAATGCGAAATAGCCTGGTTCTTTCGTTTCTATCCGCACACTCCTTTGTCTTTCAAGTTCAAATGAATTGTCAGCTGAACGTTTAATGGTACTCTTTGATAAGTGTTTGTCGATGGTCAGAGAAACTGTAAAAGGGCTGAACTATTAGTGTAAAACTCCCCTAAAACGTTGCACTATTTCTGAATGTTGATGCGTCAGTTTTATAGAATATAGAATATGCTGGAATACACACTAAAACGTTTACACAAACCAAGACACTGAACGTATCTCCAAGGCTTCAGGGATTTCTAGTATGTTGAAGAATTACACGATTAGAATATTTGATCATTGCTGATCATTCCAAATAATTTCGAAAAATACAAATGGGCTTATGATTATGCGCATTAATGTTTTTTTGAGCATTTACTCTTAACCATGCCCCTGCTGACTGTTTCTAACGATGTCATCCTAACTCCAAGATTTTGTTAGATCACTGATCTGAGATGTCACTTTAAATAAGTTTGCTGTAAAGGTGCAGTGTTTCCAAATTGTGGTGGAAGGGCGGGTGTCTACATTTACTTCTGACATGTTTGAAAGAGAGCTTGGATGCATGTGTTTCTGCTGAATTAGGTCATATTCTTTTCTTGACCCAAAATAAGTTCATTTCAGGTGCTCTTTTATATCATGTTAATGCTCGACCACACACTACTGCTGTTATAATGTGATTTGCCTTTAAATGGTCAGATGTTCGGACAGTCGGATTTTACCACTGTGCATTTTTGGAGGAAGTGGAGACCAGTCTCTGTTCTTCTTGTGGTTTACATGATGTTCACTTAGATAAATGTCTTTTTATCCCAGAGCACTGAAAATTACAAGCACACGTTCTGAAAAGAGAGAGGGTTAAGAATCAAAAGGCTTGGTAAGGGACGTCACTACGCATTTTCTTAGATTTTTCCCACAGGCTTTGAACATGCAATGTATCCATGAACCTGGAGGCAAACCAAATCAAGCGCTGCACGAAACATCTTGTCATTTCTTTTTTGAAAGATGGTACAAGACCACATCCAAATGTATACCAACCAATCAGTCCTTAACAGATGTACAACTGTGCAGATGTATTTGTTTCATCTGTGCCTCTTTTGCACGAAGCTCCTCTTTTGTCAGTGAGTATGTCAGTGTGCGCGCATCAGTCCGTTCAAGTAAACTGCACTTCACCGTGTTAATGCATGTTCTCAAACACGGACATGGGAGAGACGGTAGCTGTTTTAAACTCTGTTCCCCTTTAGATATTCCTGTTCACTTCTCCGTTTGAGCTATTTATGCCTATACTGTACAAAAAGAGGTGGAGAAACAAAGTAAAAAATAATACTTTTGCATCTTCTGTAATGTTCAAAACTGTAGTCTTCAAATTTTATGGCACTCCTGCATGAAAGCAATAAAAAAAGGTTTTAAAACGAGTGACATTTCCATTATTCCCTATTGCAAAGATATTCTTATACAGTTTCAAATCAAATCACGTTTATTGTCACATTACCACAGCACCTGTGCATTGGTGAGTGAAATTCTTCGGAGAGTCCTCCGGACAGTGCAGGGACAACTTATATATAGACAGACAGTTACATACCTACAGGTTTTTACAGAATGACAATATTCAGTAAAGTACACACATTGTACAGTTTAGACATGTTTACAATTAGCAATACAGTAGCTGCATTGTCAATAAATGTGCAAAACAAAAATTGGGGAGGGTAGTACAGTGCAAAGATTTGTGCAGTTGAAACATATATTATTAAGTAAAGGTGCAGTGGATATGCATAGATTGGATATGCAAAATGACATGGGTGTGTATTGGATGGTTTATGTGAACGATATATTATTGTATAAAGTGCAATGTGTGCATAAGGTCCAGTGATCTGGGGCCTGTTCCATAAAACAAGTTTACCAAATAAGCCAGGCTTATGGCAGATAGTCTGACTTATTTTAATACAAATTTACTGGCAGTAAGTCAGACTTACTGAAATAAGCCTGGCTTATACTCTAATCTTGGTTTATGGAACAGGCCCCAGGTGGTGTGCATAGCATACGATATTGTGGGAGCAGCTATATTCAAGCTATCGGTTATTAAATATATTTTTCTGTGTAATTCTAGCTATCAGTTGTTCCTTCTAGCTATTTATCCATCTCAGACAAAAAGATCGGTTTGCAATGTCCCAATGCTATATGTACATTATTTATGTACTAGTATGAATAGATGGACAAGGGTGGAAAAACATTTCATTACCCAGAATGCCACTTCCTGTTTTGGGTGTGGCCAATTCAATTTAAAAAAAGAAAAAAAAGAAAAATGAGCTAATTCTTAAATGATGAATATACCTTGGCATTTCTGCATAAGGTACACTTGTGCTTATTAATGTATTAAACGTGTAGAAAAGCAAAATACGGTTGTCTAGAATAGTATACAGCACCAACCTAAGAGTAATTATTCATGAGCTGCACTAGGTTTGCGTTAGAGGGTGGAACTCATCCGTTCTGTTTGTTTAAAGTCTTCCACCTGCAGCTCAAACAGGATGTTATTCCGGGCCTGTTGACGGGCTCAGGTACCTGCTTTGGCGTCTGATCACATGAAAACCTGCGCTGCAACGGTCTTTGATGCGGATATGGTGCAACCAGCCAAATAACGCAACAATATGCGCGACTGTGCATAATGAACGCAGCAAAAACTTCATTTTAGTCAGATACGAGTTGCTTCATTTAATCCAAATCTTCTGGTGGTTGCTGGGTTTTGCAGAGGAATGATGGCAAAAAGATTTTACCGCTTGTGTTTGCATGTCATTATTTCTGTAAGTACAGTGAGTGCGTTTCAGATGCAAATTAGAGGTAGACCTACAGTTTACATCAACAATTAAATGCGTCCCTTGTTCGTTTTTATTTTTTACCAGATGTCTTTAACTGGCTGTCTGAGCCGATCCAGCACAGGTAATGTGGCTTTCCTTGACGCACCTGACTCGCCCGTCTCCATGTGTAATTTACCCGTTAAGTACAGCTGTTTTCAGTCGTCCGTAGTGCACGTTCAGGTACTGGTTTCTTTCGATACTGGATCTACCTCGGTCGTTTTCCATAAATACTGGACATGCGATCCAAGTCATGCCAGAACCCGAGTGGTGACCGTGAATTTTCCTGACTGGCTTGTGTACCGACCTGATTGGATAATACGCGGTTCTGACTGGGTTCTCAGCTGTTTATTGCGCGCTTGGATCGGACCGGATGAGTCCACCGGACCTGGCAGGTTTCCCGGAACCAGTGTGACTGTTCCCCTTAATATTCACTCACCACTGAGTCGACCCTTCAAACAACACCAGCTTTGTGCCACATGGGACACCGACATGCTCTGGAAAGTCAGAAGAGATGGCATGCCACAGTGTTTAGAGGAAAATGGTACATAAATAGCGTTTTTATGTTTAATTTTAAAGAGTGCAATACTTGTTTGTTTCACATGTTTTCACACTCTCTTCTTTTAAGAGGTGGTGTTTTTTCTTTCCACAATTTATGCTTCCACCGGTGAACGTTATGGCATCATCAAAAGCCTCCAGCCCTTCAAAAATAAAGTTTTGGAAGGGTTGAGAATCAAATCCATCTATTATCCCTGGTGAGAGCTTCTGCATTTCTACTTTTTTGGGCATCAAGGTATAAGATTATATGGAATGTCTTCACGATTTGTGGTTTGGACGTTGTAGGTTTGCTGTTTCGCTTTGGGTTTTGGTGGAGAAACCCTGCAGTAACCGTTTATGTGGACTTGTGCTCCACGTTGATGCTGAAAATAATTACGCCACCCCTTCAATGTTCCTCACTGACACAAGTAAGGACGTGAACCTCTCATGTCTGTTTTTGATCCGTCGCTAAATTGACTTTTGTCCGATTTGAGCAGGTAAGATTCATGTCCAGGTGCATGGAGATGCTGGGCACTCCTCAGCGTTCCTTTCGTCTTTTATGGTTCCTCTTCATCGGTGGTGTTGTATCAGCCTGGAGATTCTGGGACGTGTGGTAAGTTCATGAATGCATACATGTGCGCAAAGTTCACTGGTTTGGTTTCCAAATTGGTTGTTTTAGAACTCCATCCATGGCATTTTATTCAAGGACAATGCATGATTTATTCCAGAACATACTGAAATACAGTATAAACACTTTTCTTTGCAGGTATATCTTTGGTTTAAAGTGGACCTCAACAGATATTATATTTGCACGCAGACTTGCTAATGCATTTGGCAAATGAGATTTAATATTTTGCATCACATATAATTTGTGGCTCAGTAACTGTTACATTCACACACTTCTCTACTTCGATTCGCTATTCTGGTGAGAACTGGTCCAGCCATATTTGAAACTCATATTTTCATATCTTCCTCTCCTGTAGGCGACAATTTCCATTGCATGTATGGAAGGGCAGCAGAAATACTCCAGCACAGCTGAGCATGTGTAAGAATCTTAGTTTGAAAGCAGTAAAACTTACATTTCACAACTGTTGCATTAAGAAAGATCTTGTGTTTTGGGCAGGTTTGGCAGGAACGTCATGTTGGATGACACGCATGGATATTTTGTGATTGGGGGAGGTAAATTCATACAAGGCATTGAAGGGTATTATGGACCAGCTACATACTATCGTGTACAGGGGCTCCCAGCTGACCAGGTAGGATATAAAATCATTTTAGGTGTTTATATTATTTATTTATATTTATGCATTTTGTGAATTAATTTTTTGAAAGTGACTTTGCATTCAAAATATACATTTATAACAGTTTATGCATTCCCTGGGAGTCAAACCCATGATTTTGGCATTGCTCTATATAAGCTTTGAGGATTTTCTTTGAATATACTATACAAATTGTATTTCCTGGACTCAGCATAGTGATATTTTACGTCTTCACAGGCTGAGATTCACCTTCCTCCTGTGATATCAAAAGTGAATATAACCGGATGGTTCCAGTCTTGTGAGAATTTCAAATCAGAGCTATTTCTGTCTGTAACAGATCAATCTCTCACAGTCAAGAGACCACCAGGTCAGTACCATGGATGGCCACTAGCCGGCACTAGAGATTAAAATGTAGGTTTTTGTCATTGTCTACAGCTGTTTGCTTCACCACATTAATATTCACATGCAGACAGCTGTTTGGACGCATACACAGAGCTGCTACTGAATCACAGTACCGTCAACTCTACAGAGCAGTGCATGTTCTTTGAAACGAATCCTCACAGGCGCCAAGTTGCACAGTTGACCAAACTAGTATCTCAGAAATATGGTAAGATTGTGTTTAAACAGTTAATTGATGGGTGTTATACACACTCTACTCCAAAGTTTGGGGTCAGTAAGATTACATACAGTATATATGCTTTTATTGTTACCTTTTTTGTAGGTAGGGTGGATGCATCAGCTGTGGGCAGGATTCTGTACGCTCTAGTCCTCCGTAAGATCAGTACAGCTCACAGTCTGGACGTTATAACCAGGATGATGCCTTTCCTGCTGCAGTCTGGTTGTTTGGGAGACAATCGAGCACTGTATCTGTCCTCTGTGCTGTACAGCAGTGGATTCGGAGTCAGGAGACGGCCGTATAAGGTGTGTGTGTGGGGAGTAATGGATTGGCTTTCTCTAGCATCAGTTTTGCATCAGTGAACACTGGATAAAGTGAATGAGGATTAGTAATTTAACATGAAACCTGATGTGTGGCACTGCAGGCTTGGCTGTCGTCTCTTTTGGCAGCTCAGAAGGACTGGAGGTTAGCGCTCTTGCGTTTAGGGCATATGCATCATGTCGGGGACCTGGAGGTGACCCCTGACCGTGACCTTTCCTATGCTTATTACATTAACATAGCAAGACAAACCAGCACCGATCAGAAGAATCCCTCCCCACAGCAAGTATGAGACTTTTTGGGAAACTCTTAAATTTCTCAAATCACGGCATACAGTTAAACGAAAATTTATATGTATATCTCTAGTTGTATTATATTTGCTTTTACATTCTTTTGCAAAACGTTTGTGTTGTTCCAATCTTTTGCGCTGGCACGCTAAATGTTTGCGTACCCCCAATAAATGTAGTGTTAACTCCCAATACTTGTGTGTAAGAAATTAGAAACTCTTGTTTTGAAGAAACAGGTTAGCAAGAGAACAGTATAGTTTTGTGAGAGAATCCAAGGACGCAAGATAATTGTTAGAGAATGCAAAGTTTCTTGGGGAATATAATGCTTTTGTGGGATGAATGCAAAAGCATTTTTTTCCCTCCTCCCTCATGTTTTTATTTTTTTTTTAAACCGTGCCCCCTCTGTAAACTTGTATTGTAAATTACATTTCAGTTTTTAAATGTTGAATGCAGGGTTTTAAAAAGAAAAAAATAGACTGCGAGGCACAACAAAGCATTGAAAATGCATTTTTGGTCCGGTCATACTGAGTAATGACTTTTTTTTTTTTTTTTTTTCTTTGGCATCAAATTTAAGACTCTTTCAAGGTCGTTCTGAAATTAGATTCACATAAAAACTCTTACATGCAACCCTTAGATTTAATGATCTAGTGATGTGCAAAGAAATTTGAATGGCTTTCTAAGTAACATTTGGTCTTCTCTGTAGACTTTTGTTGAGTTAATACGTTTAAATGATGAAGAGACCCTGAAGGCCCAAACCAGTGAAAACGATGATTTGTTTTACTGGCTGAAGCTGCAGGCACGAAGTGGAGTGGCTGAAGCTGAGGTATAGCAATAACAATAAAAAAAAAGATTCCGTTTTGATGTTATTCCTCTGTACTAATTATTACAGTTTAAAAATAACTTTTCTATTTGAATTAAAAAAAAAAAAAAAGTAATTTATTTCTGTAATGCAAAGGTTAATTTTCAGAATCAGCATCTTTAGAAATCATTCTAAATTTACAATGTGCATTAATGCTGGAAACCGTTGTGCTGCTTATTATTTCTGATCCCGAACTCGGTTTGAAATGGTGGTTTATATCAGTTTTTATTTTTCTTTAGCAAGCAATGGGGCGCATGTTATTCTGGGGTCAGCAAGGAGTGTCTCCGGACATTCAGACAGCAGTGAAACACTATGAGAGAGGTGCAACCAAACTCAATGACCCTGTATCCATGTACGACTACGGCATTGTGCTCCTCACGGTCAGGATGCTTTGTCTTTTGCTCTTATGTGCAATCCTAAATCACTTGTTCTTATGTTGTGTTGATGGTTCAAAAATAATATTTGATTTGCCCAGCAGAGGGCAGTCTTGCAAAGGAATTGAAATGAATCTTCTTGAAGTTCATACTTCTAGAAATGTTTTTACAAATGTACTAAAGATCATATTTTGCATTAACAGGGTCAAGGAGTTCCAAAAGATGTTCGGAGAGCTGTTATGTTTCTGAAGAAAGCAATAGAACAGGTAGATCTTGCAGGTGCTACTGTGTAACAGTTATAAAAGCAGGGGTTTTCAAACTGGGGCCAGAGAACTGGAAAGGGGTGCAAGAAAAGGGGGAAAATGTGGGCGTAAAATAATAATAATAATAATAATAATGTGTGTTTTTAGACATATATATATATATATATATAGTGTTATATGTTATAAAGTGTGTAAATAAATATATTTAAATAATACAAGAATAAATACATAAAACATGCAGTACTATGATGAGAAGAAAGTGGGGTTAGCACTAAATATTTTCCAAATAATATTTTACACATTATAAATATGCATTTTATTATATATATATATATATATATATATATATATATATATTTATTTTTTTCTCCACAGTAATAAAAATAGATCTTTATGGATTAAATATGTTGACTGTGGTTATTCATGAAGAAGGGAATATTTGGGGATTACCAAAGATTGCAAGCACATAGTTTAGTCTGCATCTCTTGTGTATTGTATATTTATATGTTCATTAAAAACTCAAATGGGATCTGCACAATAGTTGTTTTGTATTTAATTGTCACATAAAGTATTAAAGTTTTGCTTTAATTTTTATGAGGCAACTAAGTATAATTTGATTATTCAGTGCAAGTGCTAATGCTGTTACTGAATGTAATGGATGCTCATGTGTTTCTACTGACATATTAAGTGCATACCACTCAATCCACGACCTGTAAGTGCTGTTTACATCCCGCAGGGGTCTGTTCCTGCTCTCACCGCTCTGGGCTGGTACTACGAGCAGTATGAGAAGGATTACGAGAAGGCTGTGCATCTGTGGGAAGAAGCTGATGCCAAAGGTCACCCTGATGCTGCTATGAATCTGGGTGTTTTCTACTCTCAGGGCCTTTATCCTGGACAAGCTGCCGACCAGGTAAACGCTCCCATTCTGATGCTCTTGTTAAACCTGTAAACAAAGTGGTTCTTTAACTACGACTTCTCTTGTTCATCAGTTTGAGGCATATAAGTTTTATTTAAAGTCAGCCCAGAGAGGACACTTAAACGGTGGCATTGAATTGGCAGATGTTTGGATACATGGGATTCCCAGCCGAGTTTCCAGACGCCCCGCAGATGCTGTTCTGTATGTAACTCACTTGTTTTATAGCTACGTTAAAAATTACATTATACCGTTTTATCAACAATATGAGAATCTTATCCGATTTAGCTCAAAAATCTGAATGTGCATGTGTTCAGTCTGTGTAAATGGTGTCTCTGCTACCCATAATCCACTAGTTGTCAGTTTTTATTGTGTGGCTGCAGTTATGTCTGCATTTGTTGGAAATTAGTTTTTCTTTCGCTTTGGACTGTAGTTGGGTTAAATGGGCGTCTGAACAGAATGGATATCTGGGAACAGTCTTGAGGAACGGACTGAATGCCTATTTCAGAGGAGACTGGTAAACCTTTCATTTTGAGTGGCCACAGAGTTATAGATGCAGATATTATTCTATAATACTCATAATATTAAATTACACCATGAATATCCTTTTAGATCTAATTTGCATTTGAAAAGGATGTTGCAAAGGCCACTTTCTATTGTTTGTTCCATCCTCTCTCTCTTTCTCCCTCATTGTTGCAGGATCATGTCTTTGATTTATTATCTGAGTGCGGCAGAGAGTGGATTTGAAGCAGCTCAGTTTAATGTGGCGTACCTGTGTGAACTCAACTCCGTAAGTCCATTCTGAACAGGTTCTTTAGACTCCGATGAACATTCACATCATTGGCTTTGATGGATGTTTTATGTGTTTATATTGTAGGGCTCTTTGGATCCATCGCTGGTGACTCTGTGCATGTTAAGGTATTATAACATGTCGATACAGGCTCAAGATCCGGCTCCTTATGGTAATTGAACAAATCAAAGACTAAAATATGAGTTCAAGGATTATTTCAGAACTTTCAGAACAAAAATGTATGGGTAATGTACTCACTCCATTGTCATCCAAGATGTTTGTGTCTTTCTTAATTTTTTTTTTTTTTTTTTTTTGCTCTTTGAGCCAAACATTTTAAGATTTCTCTCCATATAATGGATTGCCCGCAAGTTTGCACTTACAAAATGCATAAAAAAATATTTTCTTTTAACCTCAAATGCATTAATTTTATGTTTTCTGTACATTTTTGTTCTGCAAGTCAACTACTCTTTTAAAAGGGTGTGAAAATGTATTGTATATCTCTTTGTTTTACCTCTATTTTTTGAACATAGAAAATAAGAAGAAAAAAAAAAAAAAGAAAAAAAAAGAAAAAAAATATATATATATATTATTATTTTTTTATTTTATTTTTTTATATATATGTATATAATTTTTTTTTTAATTTTATATTTTTAATGTTTAAAAATAACTATTTTTATTACTTATTTAATTGTATCACCAGTTGGTTTATTTTTATATAAACTGTATATAAGATCTGAAAAGGCTGACAACCACTGCAGCAGAAAATAAAATGAATATAATTTAGTGTGGTATACAGAGTGGCAGTCATATAACTTTATACTGAACTGAAATGCTCGTGGTGAAGGGCACCAGAGGTTTGACTCGATGTCCTGCGTCGGTGCATCAGTACGTGTGCTCCTTCACAAGCTCCCTGTAGCTTAAGCTGGAGTCTCTGCATGAGGTGATGGATGTTTGTTTCCCTCCCAGCTTTGAACAGAATGGGAGATTTGTTCTATGGTGAACAGGCTTTGGGCAGAAAAGAGGTTTCTGATGCCGCTGAGCTGTACAAGCAAGCAGCTCTCAAGAACGACCCACAGGTACCCGAATCAGCAAACAGACCTTGAATGACCAGGAATCATAATTATTTATTAAATGAGTCATTAGGAAAAAAGTATACGTTAAGCTAATTTATTTTTGCTTGTTCATACAAGGTGTATTTGTTTTAGTTAATCATTTTAAAAAGCTGTATTTAATCTTGTTTTAACAAGCTGTTTGTTCTAACAACTTTATTTGTCTTAGTTTTTGTTTATTCATTCTAACAAGTTACGTTTGTTTCTTTTAACAAACAGTCGGTTGTTTGTTTTGAGAAGCGGTTTGTTTTGTTACAACAAACTTTATCTCTCTTAACTTTTATTTTAATTGTTTTTTTACCAAAAGATTAGTATTTGTTATTTTCTTTTTTTTCCCTGCAAGTGCTATTTAGTTTTAACAGTAATATTGTTTGTTAAAACAAATGAATAAATAAATATTTTTGTTCTACCAGATGAAAAAAAAAATAGTTTTGTTAATATACATATTTTCTCAAAATAGTCGAGTACACTTAGATGATCTTAAGTTCATTTTAAGTACTAAAGCATAATTTTGAATATATTAAGTACAAAAGTAGTGCGCAGAAATAGAGCACTTTATGTACATTTTGGAATTGTACTTGCTAACAGGATTTATTTATATTTATTTTTTTGCTTTACTATATATATTGTTTGTTTGTTTTAAATTGGGATTTGTTTTTGTTTTCATTTCACTGAATTCATTCCAGATGTGATTTCTGTCTCAGGGCTGGTATAATCTTGGTCAGCTTGTCCAAAGCGGAGAGTCTCTGCCGTTCGGTGTGCTTTCCGAGCTGAATTTGCTCCACCTTCACTTAACAGAGCGACAGACGCTTCTCTGCACCCTGTTTCAAAGGTAAGACAACACCACAATCATGAAACACTCAGACCTCCATTATCCACTACCAGTGGCTCAGTTGTATCTTTCAAACAACTTATTACAGCATGTGTTATTTCCCTATCTTTTCCTTTTTAGATGTAGAGAGACCAATAGCACAGATGCCTACCTGCCTTGCACACTGGCACTGTTCAGAGCACACCTGCAATCTTTACAAATACATCAGGATACTGCGATAAAGGTCTGTCTATTTTTATTTTATTTTATTTTAGTCTGAAATAGAGCTTTTTGGCTGTCTGAACCAAAAGCGTGCTGTATAGCTTGAGCAATGTAATGTAATTTCTAAAGCAAATCAATCGGTAAACCGCAGAGAAAAAAAAAGCTTGGATGAACTCCTTGTTGTTTAATTTGTTAAAAGGTGTGTAATTGCATGATCGCCTCATGGGGAAGCTTCTGTGGTTACTGTGTTAACATCGTAATGATTAGTCTCTGAGATTGTCTAATGATGAGGGATTCATTTGAACAAGTAGACGTTTCCTCTGTTCCTCTAGCTCATTGTCACAGTTTCGGCTGCAGTCGGAGCTCTGTCTTTTGTATTTGGACTATTTAAATGGAGGACGACAACACTCCAACAAACATCTCAATCTCAAACACCTGCTTCCAGCCAAACCCAAGAGGAGGAATCCTAAAGAGAACAGCTTGATAACTTTTTAATAATATTTATAAACAAGTTGTGGTATTTTCTGTTTTACCTCCATGCGAAGCACTTGTTTAATTCTCATTTTGTGCCATTAAGAGATGCAGTATAGCTTGAAATTGAAGCACAATATCAAATGTAAATATACTGCGATTGTATATGAAATTTCTATCCAGGTGGACTTAAATGGATAGTCCACCCAAAAATGAGAATCCTATTATTTATTCACATCAAGTTGTTCCAAACCTGTATGATTTGAACACAAAAGACTGCTGGTAGCCATTGACAAATACAATGAAAGTCAATGGCTACTGTCAACTGCTGTTACAAACATTCTTCAAAGTATCTTCTTTTGAAACTCATACGGTATTGGAACAACCTGAAGGTGAGCAAATGATAACACCACTTTCATTTTTTTGTTGAACTATGCCTTTTAATTAAGATTTTTAAAGCAAAACATTTATAAATGAATCCTTTTTCTACAAGTATATTTAAAAAAAGGTACATTTTAAGATTTTTCTTCCTCAGGTTTGTCACTTAAATCATCAGCGTTTAAAAAACCAAAAAACAAAAGAGAGATTGTTTTGAATAAAGTAATATTTTAAAATTATTCCTGTCGAACTTGTTGGCTTCTTGTTTCTGATGTGTCATTTTTTCGGAGAGCTCTGGCTGTATCACTTTGGTGTCTCAAGGCAAACTCATTTTTCCCCCTCTTGGAGGTACCGTGTCCCAGCGGGCCCCCCTCTGCCTGTGAGTAATGAAAGAGAGACTCCCCAGGCTTCTGCGCAGACTGATACAAACAGCAGGTGTGCAGCAGGCTGTGATGTGCCCACGGCCACACCGCAGCTCACGCTTAATTAAAACAACACGAAAAACTGACTAACCCTCAGAGAGAGGGAGTGCACCACACTATGTCAAGTGTCCAATCGCCAGGGGACGGTAATCTTATCGCGTTTACATTCAGATAACGTGACGCTTTCTGTGAGACCCTCATTCTAGTGCCTCGTTGTGATTTATGCGTTTTGCTTGGCCTAACTTACAAAATACCTAATGTAAAGATCCTTTATTAAAAAGTTTTTTTTCTAAATTGTTCAGGGAACATGCTGGACTCGGCACACCGTTCAATCAATGTAATGGCTAAAGAAACAAGTTTTAAAGTCCTCAATCATCCTGAGAAATTGCCTCTGAGCTGTCTTTCTCCCCGGTTGCCTTTTATGTGTAATTGCTGAACTTTAGATGATGTTTATGACTTTAAAAGGCACCAAAGGAGTGTGAGAGAATTGACACTTTCCAGGAATGGGCTGCAAAATAGGGCTTGTGAATCTTAAATGTAAGTGAAAAGAGGTGCTTAGGCTTTAAAAAATGTTTTTTATTCATCAAAGAAATTCACTAGACTGTTAACTTTATTATTATGATGCTTTGCACAGCAGAGCAGATAAACTGATTAGGTTTTAACCCATTAACACTAGATTTGTGTCAATAAGAATTTGATTGGAGGGGGGAAAGATGTTTAATGTTAAAAAAAATTAATACAATTAAAATTAATTTGTAATATTTCACAGCAATTACTTGGCAAGGATACATTACAATATTGATTTATAAAAATGACAGTAATTTATCAAAAATGAAAGTAACAACCTTTGCAAAATAATTTTCTATGAATCATGAAAAATGTTCCATGGTTTGCACAAAAGATATTAAACTGTCAACAATTAGATGTTTTCGGAGTAATATTTTAAATTGTAAAACTTTTTTTTTTCCATAAAAAAAAATACAGTCTTGGTAAAATTATTTCCCAAAACGAAAAAAAGTAATAGTAATAAATTGTTATATTCATGGAAAGTGCTTTTTTTTTTTTTTGTCATTAATAATAATAATAATAATAATAACAATAATATAACACACTGTTCCCTGTTAAAAAGGAATATACTATTTTACTTTTTGCTTTATTTTGGGAAAATAAGTTTTTAATTTATTATTGTCATTTAAGGTTATTATTATGGTTACAATCTTTAAGGGTCATTTGTAAATATCCATATGTAAACGGATCACTCAGCAAATATATAAGTGTGTGTGCATGTCTATTTGGCATCTAAACCTCATTAAATGGATGTATCTGTTCTAAGAGGCATTGGAATTTCTGATACAAATTGCATATAGGATGTAAAAATGTATTTATCAGTAATTTAAAGTGCTACGAATGTAAACTAGGTATTTTTTAGGGAATGGCTGTGCGCTGCGGCACTGCAGTGTTTGTTTCTTAGCTAGCAGTCTCAAAAGTAGGCTCTTCTTCTGGGACAGGCTCCACAGGGCCCTCAGACTCTGGCTCCTCCCCCTCCTCTGAGACGATCTCTCCTTCCTTCTTGTCCTCCTCCTCTGCGGGATGCGTACTGATGTACAGAGCTGTGTTTTCAAACCCCATGGCATCGCTCTTATCAAAGTGACGGAAATTGTTCTTCGCGCCCAAGATGTATTTGCCCAAGATGTTGGCCTGGTCCGGGTCACTCTTGTGCCTCCACTGCAGCTTCTGGTGGAACTCCTGCATCTCGGTGTGCAGTTGGCCAACTACTTTATTCAGCTCGGTGATTCTGTTCCCAACATCTGAGCATCACAACAACAGCAGTTAGTAGGAAAAACAATGCAAGTTAACAAACTACCTTTTTCAGAAAAAAATGAGTTAATGAGTTAATTTGCAAAAATAGTAACATTAAAATTCTGAAATATTATTTTTAAAATGTTATTTAAAAATCTGAATTAAAAATATTTCTACAGCATTTATTAAATGTAGTTTGAATGTTTTGACGTTCATTAATATATAATTATATAATATAATAATATTTTTCAAATAGTTTATAATGTTAAAAAGGATTTCTGTCACTTTAATTTATTTTAAAAATAAGTCATACTGTGTGTCATTTTTTGAGCTGCATATATTAAAATCATGTAACAATTTAGTATACTGCTGTTTGAAGTGTTAACATTTAAAAAATACTGTTTCACCTACTACTTGAGAGAGAGAGAGAGAAGGAGGGCAGAATAAGTGTGCACTGAAGTATGATTGCATGCCATTCCAAGCATTGATGTTGATCCCAGAATGGTCATAATGGTCTTAAAACACAAGTATTGATTCAACAGACACTTTTATCAATGTTAATTTGCAGTACACTTATATTCTTTAATTAAAGGGACAGTCCCTCTGGAGAAGCTTGTGATGAAGTGTCTTGCTAAAAGATCACCTCTTCTGGGGTTTGAACCTACAACCTTGAGGTTACCCCATGCAGATCTTTGACCTCAAGATCACAGCTCATTTAAAGGGACATAGTTCAACATTATTAATGTTTAATGATACATGTTTTTTTTAAAATATCTGAAAGGCTGCAAGGTTTTTGGATCATTACCTGATGCGGCAAATATGACCTACCTTTACGCTTGCTCTCTTCGTACTCTCTGCGTGCGGCTTCGATGTAGCGGTGCACTAGAGCCTTGGTCACCTGCAGGCGGTATGGTACTCTGCCCTCACCTTGACCTCCGCTGCTATTCAGAGTATTGCTAGACTAAAAAAAAAAGCACCTCTTCAGCCAAATTTAACCAGGTATTATGGAGGATCTAGAGATGGAATCCCCTTAGATGCTCACCAAAGATGCGATGGGAGGATATTCTGGGGCTTTCTTGTTACAGCAACAGCAAATCTTTTGGCAGATGCTTCTACACCAGAGAGGGAGGAACAAGAAGGTTACATCTGCTTCTAATGATCTGAAGTCAAACGTGCAAATCTGCATTATGAAGGTTTGATAGTATTGTACATATAGCATTTAGCTGGTTTTCTTACCTCAAGATATAGAAGAGAACCTTCGGAGATGGGATGATGTTAAAAGGAACTGGCATAGTGAGACCCTCCCTGAAGTAACTGAGGTAGAGTTTAGAGCGAGCAAACTTCCACTCGACATCTGCATCATCCTGAGAAGAAGAGACTATATGACCTTTTTGTTTCCTCTTATGCTCACCAAGGCACCATTTATTTCATCATACATCACAGCAAACAGGAATAGGGTGAAATATTCTTACAATTAAGTTTTCTATTTGAATTAGGGCTTTCAGTTGTTTAAAATCTTTAATCTAACGAATTCCATGATGTGTCAATTATTAGTCACAAATTACATTTAACTTTGAAAATACCCACAAATTATTATTTAAAGCTATTTTTATGTTAAATGAGAAAGTCATTCAGCTTCATGTAAATAGTGACACAACTTAAATTGTTTTGGTGAACTATCCCTTTAATTTTTTTATCCTTTTTTTTTTTTTTTGCATGAAATACAATAATAAATAATAAAAAAACTGCCAGCAGGTGGTTCTTGTAAAGGAGTGTTTTATTTTAATCGTTCAAACGGCTGAATCATTTAGGAACGAAGTACATGCAGTGTTCACACCTCAGCCATTTTGTTGCTAGATTTAGCAACTTTTTTTTATACTACCATAGCAACTTTTTTTTTCAAATAGCACCTAGCAACAAATTTAGCAATTTTCATCACAATCAAGTTTAATAGCTCGCTCAAATTGTTTTTTCATAGCTGTTAATTTACAGATATTTGTTAACATGTATAATTGTTGGTAATTCAGGTAGCAATAAATTCCAATAGTGCTATAAATGTTGTCACTTTCACAGATGTGTTAATTTCACAAGTTAAAATAATTAGTCAACTAGGCTATATTTTTCATATAAATCTAAATGGACATATTTCAAATAATGTTTTTGCGGAGATGGCCAGAAAACATGAATTATTTTGTCTACTACGTAAAGATGTAGTTTTGAGTTGCGATTACGCAATGACGTCATCACGCAAAGTAATATGTTAATGAGAACCTATTACGGTGCATCTCACGGCGCCTCAGAGAGTAGAGGCATGACCAGCTCAGGCTTGTCAGATACTACGCCATGACGTCACTGATATGCAAACAAATACGTGACGCCATCTGGCAACATTAGCTACTTTTCATTGTAAATAGTTGGCAACACAGAGTAGCGCGTGGTTTTCGAGAATAACGTTACGGTTGGGAGAAAATGTACTAGTGTGAGATCGGTTGTAGAATCCGGTTGTCATACCTGTAACCGGACTGTGTGTGAACGTGGCCGTATTAAGTGCTCAAATACAGTATTGACAACTATATTCTGCTGCTGTGCTAATGTGACCGACTTAACGTTATTCGTTTAATGAGTATTCATTTAGACACTAAGGAGACGCACATCAATTCTGCAGTATCTTTAAAGGTATTGTAACGTTACTCTGCAAAATTGAGAAAAAACACTGAGTTTAAAACAGATTATCAGCTTATTTACCGAATCGTTAAACTCACATTTAAACTAATCTGAAACAAAATGCACTGATTTAATACTTCTTTCGCTGCTCGTGTGATATTGTAGCCTAAAGTTATATGAGACAAAAACTCATACTTTACATGGGCATTTTTTTGCACCAATATCTTGAAATTTAGGGCATAACTGCATTAATTTAATTGTTGCCCTTCATTGGCAGCAGTCAACTACTAGGCAATATAAAATTTAAAAAAGTATGTACATGTTTTATGGGTGAGGCTAGTGAGTTAAATGTTTTAATCAGGTTATTTTTTAATTACTAATTAATTTAGTTAAGGCGCTAAACTGACAGCCCTAATTTATATATATATATATATATATACACAGGTCCTTTTCAAAAAATTTGCATATTGTGATAAAGTTCATTATTTTCTGTAATGTACTGATAAACATTAGACTT
>JAUCMU010000027.1:16350099-16372046 GCA_032275025.1 Enteromius treurensis
CCACATATGGGGTTATTGGTGCATGCAAAGGGTTAAAAATTCAAGGCACAATTTGAATAGGTGGGGGGGGGGTTACATAGTGTACTTTAAGTGTAAATAACTTTTTTACAGTAAAATAAATAACAAAGTGATTCATATCTGCATAAAATAGAGATTCTAAGCTTTCAAATGGTACCACATATGGGGTGATTGGTGCATGCAAAGGGGTTAGAAATTCAAGGCACAACTTGAATGTAACCGCAGAGTTTAACAGGTTGATTAGGCTATGATCACTGTTATGGCGATCGTTTGGGTAGACCTGCCAAGAACTGCTTTTAGTCAGGCACGTTGTAACAGTAAATACTATTATTTACCTATAGCAGGTAGGTCAGCACGTGCCCGATTACAACGTTTACCATAGTATGGTTTCTTCAAAAATAATCAAACAACAACAACAAAAAAATTTGCAACACTTATTGCTTTGTAATTCTGTAGTAAATGGGGAATGTGGAAATTAAAAATAGATTAAAAAATGACTATGAAAGCTTTACACTATTTGAAAGTGATCATATTAATGTTAATGATTTTAGGATAGTGAAGAAACCATCAAATCTAAAATGTTCTGTCACAAAAATATATTCTCCTTTTTGACACTGAGTGGCGCTGTTGACCCTTTTAACTCGAAACACATAGCACAAATCCAGACAAAGCAATGAGAAAGAAACATCACTCTAAACCAACCCCCCCCTACTTTTGGCTTACTTGGTCTCTGTTGTGTTAACGTACGCCTTCTGTGATGAATGCATACAAAACATTCATTGTTCTGGTTCATTGTTTTTTCCCCTTCTGTAATGTGGTGATCGGACGTCTATTTCTTTTCCCCACCTCTCACTTCACATTTTCTACTGAAATTCGGCTCCTTGTGAAATTGCCTCAGTGCTCAAGCTACCATATCCTGTATGATATATGGTCCAGAGTGTAACGGGTCTTGTCTGTCACCGGCAGACTTCATAAAGCAGACATACTGCGCGAAACATAACCCAGTGCAGCCACAAATGACTTTACGGCCCCTTTTTTACGAGCTGCTGTTTGGACCAGTCGTTGAAGATGTCCGCCCTCATTTCACCGTAGGGATGACCTTGTTGTCATTGAACCGAAGAGGTGGCACATGACAGCCGACAGCAAATCTCGTCCGATGTCATACTTGTCATTTCCTGGGCTCATGAAACATTATTGAAGCTTGCGGTTGCTTTTCATAGCCCTGTGAGCCCAGACTTTTGCATCACACTGCAAACCCCATTGACTCCTTCCCTCTCGTGTCTCACAGCCGGCTCTTCCGGCTTGTCTTTAATAGGAATGCTGATGATCTTCATTTCCATATAAATGAAGAGAATGGAGTGTATGCTCACTTAAAGGGAATATCTGTTGGTTGGAAAATACTTTTGACGACCTTGAAAAAACAAGATGGCTGATAGTTAATGTGCACCTTTCACTTCAACGGAGACGATTCCGCATCGCATTGCAAGAGAATATTATTTTTGTAATTGCGCTCTTGAGGACCTTGCCTCGCACCCCTGTGGCCGTGCAATTTTCCCACTTTCTTGTAATTTGATGGCTCATTCGTTGAAGATGCAATTGCTTTTTGAAACCAAAATGGAGCGAGTTTCAAATGGATTTTTACTCCTGATGAAAGAGTGGCTTCCCTCTTGACCCAAAACGTGCTGGTTAAATCTAATAGGGGGGCTTCGATTGGAGCTCACGTCCTTTCCTGAAAATAAACGCACAAAAGTATGATCGAGCAGGCCGTTGTTGATGTGACTCGCCCTCCGGGAGATGTTACAATTACAGAAGAAAAGCACCCATATGACCTTTGGCCTTTGGAGTGCGCTTCTGAATGCTGCCCCGTCCTACTCAGGAGATGCCTGAACTCCACGGGGACCGTGTGAGAAACGCCTCCCGCCCCCCGCCCCCCGTTTAGTCTTTTGGAGCACCCTACAGGCTAATAACTCTCTTCCTCAAGATTAGAGGAGATGTAGCTGTTATTATGGTGAAATATCTGACCTTTCACTTTGATTCATGATCATAAATGAGCTTTTTGTCAGGTCGGGCGGCGAGATGGATGAACGTGGTGACAATCAAGTAAAATGAATTTGTTTCGCACTGTAAAAGATTGCATGGATCAACTCAGCACGCACAAGTAAGAAAGTCAATTTAACCGTAAATACATTTAAATGCGATATGTTGTTTCACAAAGTCTGAATAAATGATTATACGTTGAAAAGCTTAACTTACCACTCCACTCTTCTGCTTCTGATTCGTACGGCACCGATCCAGGGGCCCGTTCCATCTCTCCTCTCAGGAAGCGTGACTCGTTCAGGGTGACATTGGAGAGGAACTGTTTTCCCCATGCATCACTCTCTCATCAAGAGTAGCAGTGGCTGTAGATTAATGAGCCTGGGAACTGATTATGCCGGGCTGTACATCATGTCTGTCTGCCTGCTGCTTGGCCTGTCGATACCCCACCCTGCCGTGTCTGCCTTTAGCCTTGTGCTAGACAAAAATCACTGGACCTCAATCGCTGGTGTCCCTCATGCATTTAGGTTTGTGTACTGAAGGACTGTTGTAGATGCAGCTGAACATTAGGCGGTCATAAAGGTGCAGTATGCAAGTTTTTTGGCTCAACTAAAGCATTAAAAAATAAGTATCAAGAGTATCAACTAATCACAAACTTCCTTTTCTGGGCCTTCACAGTGTTCATAATGTGGCAGTTGATGAGTGTTTCATCCAAAATATCTTAAATTGTGAAGATGAACAAAGCTTTTATCAATTTAAAACGACGCGAGGATGAGTAATTAATGACAACATTTTCATTTTGGGGTGGAGTAACACTCCTCTGCTTGTGAGGCACGAGTGCAAGTCATACAAGTCTGTCTATTGCATGTTGATGCAGAAAAACAACTGAAGATCATCCACTGAACACATTCTGTGTGAACGGCCCCTTAGTGCACCATCTAATCCTGTGCATCATTTATGAAATGTCTTGGGGACAAAATTTACATTTAATTATTTGGATTATACTTCTATAAAAATAAACATTTGTGCATTTACTGAAGCAAGAATCATCTCTTTGGTGCACAATTCATTTCTCGTATTTGCACTTTGTGTTCATTTTGCCACTTCAGCCAGCCAATTATAAGTGGAGTGAGAAACGGGTGACAAATGAAGAGGAGTGTCGCGCAATGAGCTACTTCCTACCGAGCTTCAACACACCTGGGCTTTCGCTTTGAAAACACCCAACGAAAAAAGCACCTTTTTTTTTGGAAAATGCTTGTGTTTTTGTTGTTGTCACACTTTGGTGTTTTGCTACGGTGCTGCCCTGAAGCTTGCATTTTTATCTCATCTATCAGTACCTACACAGGTCTCATAAATCTACCAGCTTGTTTGCAATTCTGCCCAGCCGTAAGCCCCGGGGTGATCCGAGCCTCTCGTAGGCGTCAGTGAGAACAACCGATCAGTGTCTGCCTGTAGCTTTAGGAGGCCCAGGGAATGCACAGCAGAATTTACGACACGTTATTAATGCGGTCTGTTTAGTCCGGACTCTGGGTTATTCTGCTTGAAAAGGCTGAGCACGTCACCAGAGCACCGTTTCCTCTCGGTTTTGGAAAATTTGATCGTCACCTACACTGTTTATACCTACGTAAAGCCATATATATGTAAATACATTGCTTATTACTTGGCAACCCAATTATAGGGCACAGTACACTGTTTAGCAGTGCAGTCCTGCTAAATAACCTGAGCAAATAAAAACCAATAGCCTCAGACCGACGCATTCTATTGGCTACTTCGGAATGGGGGCAGTTGTATCGTTCGGTTGATAAGATTAAAATGCAATTGTATTGGGTGCATCTGCTCCAGCGCTCAGTCCAGCTATGCTCATGGGAGCAATGTGTCTCGAAAGTTAGAGATTAAGTTAAGTTCAATTTACCGCTCTCCTAGTTCAGTGGCCAGCTGTGGCCCCTGAACAGAAAATGTGCTGATTTTTACACAGACCTTGAGCAGCACTGCCATGCGTCAACCACAGCCATTGATGTACAATGGTGGGCTTTCATTTTGAAAAGCTTAAGCACTAATTAAATGAATTGAAATGACTAAAATGGGTCTTTTTTTACAACCCGAACTGCTGTGTTGTGCTAGCTGTGTGCATAAATTGCCTTGCACTTACATAGAGTGTGCATGGTCGTTCATGAGTTTGTGTGTATATGTTTTGATGGATTAATCTTCCCGGCACATTATTGAATGTGTTTTCTGGGCACAGGAGCGGGCGATAAATTGTGAGCTCCACAATAGCCCTGCACCTGCTCGCTGTGGCCTTGGAAATATCTAACAAAGCTTTATGTTTATGCAGAAAGTGCCCAGCATCGTAAAGTATAGATGCATTCAACATGAGGGCAAAGGAGAGAAACAGACAGACATGAAGGTGCTACCGATATCTATATATCTACAGTGCCTTGCGATATTCATAAGTGTTCTTTTTTTCACCTTTTATGTTGCTGCCTTATGATAAACTGCTTTAAATTACTTTTTTCCTCATCAAACTACACTCCATACGCCATAACTATAAAGCAAAAACAGTTTTTTGCAAATGTATTAAAAATAAACTACTAAAATGGTTAAATTGCATAAGTATTCACACCCTTAACTAAATATCTAACTGAAGCATCTTTACAGTCTCAAGTCTTTTTTTTTTTTTTGATGCGACAAGCTTTGCTAATCAGCAGTTTGTCAATTATCTGCCCCTCTTCTCCTCACCAGGTTGGAGGGGGCAGATGCACACGTTCAGATTTCTACAGAAATATTTGATTGGGTTCAATCCTAGGCTATCTGTCATTTACAGTCATTTTTTTAGATGCATTTTGGCCAAACCCATATTTTGTGTTGTGCTGAATGTAGTTTTCTATGCAGGTTGTGCTCTGGTCGGTCTTCAGTGGCCCTGCTGACCTTTTCATGTACGGTGGCTGGTAAATCTAATACAAATGGAGCTTCTGGATTGTGAATCTGCTATTCTCTCTGTAGGGCCAACGAAGGGGCGTCTGTGTCTTAATGGCTTTCTTGTTTTCTCTGTGGCAGTACAATCAATGACTAAACAGTCCACTGAACTGAATTAGTTAGCCGCCTCTATCTGATACATTTTAACAAGCCACCAGCAACATGAATGTTTTGCATCAGTTTGACAGCAAAACAGCAGCGAAATCAATGGCCACTTTTTACGCTTTCAGCCGCGTCTGCACACAAAACCACGGCCGGGCCTGCGGCACGTTTTAAAAAACATAGTAATTATTCTCTGTGCTGTAGTCGATAGGGTACCCGCTCTTCTACTCATATCGGTAAACATCGTGAGATAATAGCAGGGTATGTGGGAGTGGTGAAACCTTCCCTAAGTTCCACTCTCGTTCAGAATCTCACTCGCTCTCTCTACGCCCATAATTGCATGTTCAAACCATTTAGCCACCAGGGTTGTTGCCAACACGTTAAGTAACAGTTCACCTCACATCATGGAGTTTTATATCGATGCTGCCTATTTGATTGTATATAATATTTACAAAAAAATGACAACAGGTTAGCTTCCCATTCCTTAAACAATTGTATGTCTGACCAGCAGGGGGAGCTTTTACACTTGAAATAGCCTCAGTAGTGTACACAGCGCCGCCCCGCCATCATACCACTCTGGCCGTCTGTCAGACACACTCCTCGCCCCCATCTTTCCTCTCTTTCCCCCCCTTTCCTTTTCTTTTGTCTCGTGTTTCCTCGTCTGTCCTTCGTAATCTGTCAATTTCCTCCCTTCACTCTCCGCAATTATTTTTATGTGGATTTAACACTCACTCTCACAGCATGCAGAAGTGAATGAGATTGGAAAAATGGCTTTGTATCATCCTAATGACCACAACAAGGTAATCCGTAAGCGTTATTAAAAAAGAAAAAATCCCTAATCATTGTTCGTCCGAATTGGTCACGTCATTCAACATGTTGTCATCATCATCCGAACATCTGTGCCGCTCGGCGTCCTTTCATCCTCTCCTTCACACTCCTCTCTCTCTAGTCACTTTGTATCCCACTATCATTCATCCAGGCTCTTGCCTTTCTCTCGTTCCTCCTGTTTCTTCCACTTCCTCTGTACTCTGTCAGTACCCCCTCTCTCTCTCCTGGGGGTGAGGAGCTGACTCCTATAATTACCCAAGTGTCTGTGAAATGAATCATTGGGTGGGTGATTGAGCTGCATGATGGGAAACATCCATCCTGAGCTGAGCAAACGAGTGAGCTGTTCCTTCACCACACCTCTCCCTCTGCTTTAATATTTCTGGTTCTCTCTCTTTTCCTCATTTCTCCCTCCATCTCTGTGGCTCTTTCTACCACTGCCGCCGCTGGCACATAACAGGGTGTGGCAAAGCGCAGGTCATTTGCTCTCAAACTTCCATTAAATTTCACTCTCGCATGCCTAGAGCAGACTTGTCGCTGAGGCTGTTAATTTTTTTTGTCGAACCGGCCATCGGAATCTGTTGTCGGATGCTTGGTGAGGTGGCATGTAAAACATACATCTGTCACAGGGTGGTGGTTGACAAATGTTGCTGGATATCGTGCGCTCGGCTAAGCATGTGAGCTAAGCACTTCCTGTTAAGGAGCAGAAAAGCTTGGCTGACAATGACTTATACTCAGCCTCTGGTCCGCCAGGATGGTGTTTTCATCCATAGCACGGTTTTTGGTGTATTCAAGACTAACAGATCAATTGACACAAATGGAAATTCTTTGTAGGACTCTGAAAGATGGTCATGTTCGCATGCTATTAGACCATAACCTCACCCTCGAGACATCGCTACCTGCTTTGTTCTAAGCAAAACTACTCTGTTGTTCAATATGTTTGCATTTTTTGCTCTGTACTTCTGTTTGTGTGTTATATGCACCATGGCTTCAGGTGCCACTGTATTTAATTTCCTCTCCTACCTAAACTGAAATGACAATAAACCTTCTTTGTCTATGACTTCAGTTTAGGTTAGGATGCATAATGTCTCATCTGGTTCTGTGCCATCACATGCGTCAGGGCTTTATCAAGGCTCTCTCAGATGTTTTAACATCTTTGCAAAGTCACAGAATGATCAAAATATTATAGTTGTCAATTCATTATTTCTTAATTCCAACACTTTACACCAATCAAAATCCGGTAGTAGCTACAGTATACACTAGGGTTGGGTCGATAGACGATGCCATCGTCCATCACCGATGGCCGATAGACATCACGATGCTGAGCTGGCATCGTGATGCTCCGCCCTACCACAGCAGCAGCAACCAGCTCACGCAAAACACACTTAATCTATGGCGGCAAATCTATGCCATTAATAAGCGAGCACACACCACTGATGCTGGCGAGCACGATAAATCATCTCCGCGAAAGGAAAACAGATGTACATGTGAAGAAACGGGACCGCGAGCTCAAATCAAACCCTAACGCGCGCTTGATGTGTCATCTGCGCGCAAGTCAAGCACTCGTGCACGATCACTCCTGCGCTCAATCCTCTCTCACCTGCTCGCGCGAACACTGTTAGGTCAGTCGTGGGGCGAGGCTTGGTGTTTCAGTTACAACTAAACCCCCCGGCAACAGCGACGACGATATCATCGTCCATCAAGATGTTTCACATTAGACATCGTAAGATGCCAAATTGGTAGACATCGCCCAACCCTAGTATACACACCAATTTAAAATGAGGACAAGAATGGGGATCATTTTCAGTAATTTTCAACATTTTAACCTTTCTTGATGGTAGAATAGTAAGCATACGTAAGCGTTTTTGTAGACTTGCTTAAAAGGGTTACTCCACCCTGATGAACAACATTATTCAACAATTTGGAATCCTAGTGCCATTTTGGAGAGTATCCACTTGAGACAATTAGCGTAAGCTATTCTGTGTCATCTACAACACAAGGATACATTTTAAACTTGAATGAAAACAGTGCGTCCGTGTGTCGTGGCTGACACAAAACAGCGTAAGCTTTTTGCGTCCAGTGGAAACTCTCCAAAATGGCGCTACGGTAATGTGAAGGAGACACAAAAGAGTGTGCTTCATAACATTTCGGTTGAACCACTGATGGCAGGTGGGCTATTTTGACAATGTTTTTTACACTTTTCTGGGCCTTGACAGTGTAATGTCTTAAATTGTGTTCCGAGGTTTGGAACAACATGAGGGTATGTGATTAATACCCATAAAAAAGTGAATAGCGAACAATTAGTCATGGGTATTTCCCATCATACTCCTCTGTAATAGATATCCAAAAACCTGCGATAACCTGAAGTCATAGCCAAAGACTTGTTCAAAGTTCTCCCCAGTAAATGCCTACACAGCATCCATTTTAAGTTTACGGCCGATACATTTTTCATCTACTTTTAACATGTCTTTGTCTTTGAGGCTGCATTTCACAATCCGCAGCCCCCCATCAGAGCTGATAGTGCGCTGTGTCTGTGAAGCCAAACGGTAAATTACTGTGAAGCTGGCTCTCTAAGTCGAACACTCTCAAGGCTTCCTGCTTTGATGTCTGCTGCTTTTTCTTCCCTTGTGGAGATGGGCAGAGGGAAGGAGCAGGGCTTTATGGGTAAAGCCTCTCTCTGAATCCGGAGCCTGGAGAGTTGCTTTGTGGTGGAGACCAAGATGACTGGTGTGACAAAGTCAGCGGGACAGCAGACGCAGGGCTCAAAGGGACGGCCTTACAATGATTGTTTAATTAGCCTTTGTTTAATGTTGGACCAAAACACTGCTCTGCACACTTTATGAGCGAATATTCACACAGACACACAGTCTTGCTGGCTGAGGAGAACACTAGCTCGCTCTTTAATGATTACTGTGTATACACAGCATACTTTGTACTGTTCATTAAAATATAACACACAAGTAGGCAATAAGCAAGTTACTGTAGGTAGCATGGTGCTAGTCTCAGCCTCAGATGTGACGGCCACAGATGCACATCCTGATTTTGCTAAGTTCAATGTGTCCCTAGGTTAGCATATTTTGTTGACCCTGGGACAACATTTTAGTGCAAAATCACAGTCTTGACCATATCTTTACACCTAAACCTAACCTTATTCATGAATAATGCCTAAAATCAAAGGAAATGATAGATGATTGACACTGATGTACAAGCACCAAACACTGATTGTAAGCCTAAACTTCACAAAAACTGTGAACTCTTTCTTCAAATCTGATTGGTTAATCACAACGTTCTTCCAGGGTTAACAAAGATGCTGACCCAGAGACATATTGCACTTGGTAAAATTAGATTAGCACCCACAGATCGTTGGCTAAACGTCTGATGCATATGGCACACTTATCTGGAAACACTTCAGGATTTCTGAAGTCGTCATTGGATTGGTTGAACTCATACAGGATTTCCGGGAGATGTGTGTGTCACGTTTCTTTAATGTTCCACCTGGAAACAAAGAAGCTGTGACGTCAAACTCCCTCACAAAAGAAGAATGCTGTCGTGTTTACAGTAGTGACAATGACCAGTATCAACTAAACACTGGATTTTCAGAAGTATGTGAAATCGTTTTACACACCAGTTTGTTATCGTGCCAACATTTCCACACCCCTAAACATGACACGCCAAAAAACGAAAAATGATTGGTTACTTTTCCTATCAGTCAAATTGGACTTGTTTTGGCCATTTAAAGCGGACAAAGTTGACAGACATAGTCTGGCTATGTGGAGTCTCGCGTAGAAGGTCTGGAATTCATAGCAGCTTTCTTTGGCCAAGGCCCGCCCATATGGCCATTTGACTGACATGTCAAACAACCAATCACAGTTCGTTTAGTTTTTCTTCCGCAGTCACACGTCTGTGCTTTGTTTCCCGGCAGACCGAAAATAAACGCGACACTCGCTTCCCCTGGAAATCCGATAAAATTCAACCAATCAAATGATGACTTCGACATTCCTGAAGTGTTTCCAGTTAAGTGTACCGTATGCACCAGACTTTTAGCCAACGTTCCGTGGGCGTGACGTCTGAGGCTGAGACTAAGCTATGCGAGACTAGCATGGTGCTAACAACTCAAAGGTGGTTCATTATTACCGTAGGCAATTCATTTATTTATTCTGCATGTCCTTACCTGTTTGGTCATTTTGATTGCAGATATGAATAGGCATGGATTTGATGATATTTGTGTCCATACTCAGAAATGATCTATGATACAATACGGTTTATATTAAAACTACAAACTCATCTGATTATTTACATTCACAGGCCTTAAACATCAGCTGAACAGAGTTCATTACAGCACGGTCACTCCTGGAAACGCTATAGTGGGGTATCGCTTTTGATTACCAGACACCTCACCAGCTTGACGTCTGAAAGCCACTGGACTTTTTTTCTACTGACTCTGCTGAGTTTAATTCACCTCCAGTGGCTGATTTATAGCAGATTGGAGAGCCGTTCTCACCTGTCGACTGTGTGGAGAAAATTGAGAATGGAGGTGCGCTGTGACATGTGTGTTGCACGACTGCGAACTGAGTGTTAGCGCGAGCCGAGCCTTGATGGCTGTGTTGCCTTCATGACCCTTTGAAAAGGTCTGGGTGAAATAGCCTTTAGCTTGATTTACTCTGTTGCTCTCGGGGCTTCGCACATAAACTCTCCTTCGCAGAGTAAAAGCATACTGAAGCTATCACGTAAAAAAAAAAAAACACACTGAAGCTTTGATGCTAGAAGAGCATTCTATGCTGTTAAACACATTTGTTGATGCGATGCTTGCAAAGGCAGTATGCTTAGGATTACATCTGAACAAAAAACAATACCATAAATATTAAACTAAATCATAACGCATCCAGAAGCGTTTGTAATAATCTCAAAGACTATTATTGAAGACGAGGCTTGAGCTATTTTGACTTGAGACTATCATTTTGCAAACATTATGGGAACTTTACTTTTCAGTGTTCTCTGAATAAAGTAGTAACATTTGAAAAGCATTAGGCAAATTTCCAGCTAAAACAAAGACACCGCATGAACAATGTGAATATAAATCCGGAATGAACGTTCTATTAACACTATTGTTAGAGTGTTTACTGGTAACTTTGAGAGAACTTTTCCAGAACATTATATATTCTGCGAATGTTTTCTGTTAGCTGAGTTGCAACGGTGTAGTAAAACCTGTCCCTTTTGTATTCACTCCTCCTCTTAGTTGTTTTAATTGGGTGCCCTAAACCAGTGCGGATATTACAACGTTGCTTTTTCACCAGATTATTCAGAGAACTTTCAAAACATGAAAAACAGTGACAGAAGGAAATGAACCGGGCCATTTATTTTTCATAAGTGCATCATTTATGAAACCATTATTGCGGATATTGTCAGCTGTCCATTTATTATTCATTCCAGTTGTATATTAAGCCAATCGTTTTATGAGCTTTATGCAGGCCAGACCCAGTGGAAAACAAACACAGTATTCCAGTTTGTGTCACCTGCTCTTGTGGTCCCGTTGCCGTCCTCTCAGGATTTTGTTTTATTACCTAAGAGTGGACTTTAGCTGTAGGCAAGTTGAGAGAGTGTGGAGGTATGGTGGAAAGCTTGTTGAGGATTTATTAAATTTGGAACAGGAAGGACCTCATAACCGGCCGCCACAGGTTATTTTTTTGAAGGGGCAGTGTTCAATCTTGGCAAGATTGGGGTTGTGGGTTGGGGATGCGTAGGTGGGTCTGCTCTGTGACTCTGACTCCGGGCGGTAATTATGGGATGTGCTGCATGCTGTCACACTGTGGGCAAGTGATGGCGGTCAGGATCGGTCAGCAGCTTTGTAAATCTGCCTGTCAAGTGAGCTATGCTGGATTCAGTAGTTACACTGTTTTGTTTTTTAGTAAAAAGAGTAAATTAGTGATTATCATTAATATTTGGAAAAAAAAAGAAATAATTATTTATATCAAATGCTTGTTTTGATACTTACTGTAGCTCTCGTAACCAAAATGTTACATATACTGTGTGTACTTCACCATTTTGATATGCATTACTATTTGTCATGTACTCATGCATTACTAATTAAGTACAGTCCATCATTTAAGACCGTTGTCATAAGAATGAAATGAATGTTTAATAACAACAGTTCACTGCAACATTTTTTTAAATATCTCAAAATGTAAAAATGTTTTCAAAATGTTTTCAGAAACAAACCATTTTTGTCATGTTGATACATTTTTGATTGTGTTTTACTAGAAAATCTAACCTTTTTCTGTCTTTTTGTCTTTCCTTTCCTCATTCTTGTAAGAGCTAAGCAGTGTCTTACATATGATAGTAGTCAGGTCTTTTCCAGAGCCCTCCCTGTTTCCGCTTCTATCTATTCCCATTCAGCACCGCTAGTGTAATTGGCAGAAATTGATATTTGAAATGCCAAACCCTGCGCTTCATTACAACAACGTCTCCACTAGTAATAAATAGGCCAAAAAGGGTGGGGAGCGAGATTCGTGCTCAAAGAAAAAGACTTTCTTGTTAAATAATGACTTTAATCTAATTCCAGGGATCATGTGCCCCCTTTGAAAGTCATTATGAGGTCGTGAATGGCATGCACCTCTTTGTCGGGAGGTGGCAAATGAGCAGCGGCTCTATATTTTTCTTAAGTGCAAAATGAAGGCATTAATTTCCCAGAGCTGGGCTGACAGACGGGGTGCTCGGGGGAGCGTTAATACAAAATGATCACATTTTCACTCGTAGTCGATATCACCAGCTGACAGACGCCTCAGATTTTTCATCTGTTGCTGTACAAGAGCTGGAATGATATGTGGCCTCCCCCGCCTGGTGAAGGGTCCCTCTGAGCGACTCGCAGATGGAAATAGCATTTTTAGCGAGCTATTGATTGGGGCAGGTCGTGCAGAAAGAAAGAGAAGAGTGACTTTAATATGTTATGGAAACAGCAGAAAGAGAAAGTCTTGTCACACATCCTGAAGCTTCGGTAAGCAACAAAGAAAAAGCAGGGGCCAAACAACTCTGCTGTTTACTAAAGTTGACTGCTTGTCAAACTCTCACAGCTAAAGTGAGATCAAACCTTTCCCAGCTTTGAGTTCCAGGTTCAGAGTGTGTAGTCAACTTCATCTCAGGCAGTGTGAAGTGTGTTGTTGATCTATGAGGAAGCTGGAAATGGTTGCATGCCTAGATATTATGTAATGAGGCTTTCCTTATTCTTATTTTGGAAGTTATTGCACAGCTTCCGAGCTCTGCAGGATATAAGAAAAATAAATGTATTTGTGTGTGTGTGCATGCATGCGTGTGTGTGTGTCTCTCTGAAGCAAGCCCTATTTGAAATGATTTGCATTTAATATTATTAATATTATTATTATATAAAACACACACACACATGCACATATCAACCCAGTACATATACATATACATACACACACATACAGCTACATACACACATGCGTGTGTGTTTTTTCACACATTGTATGAATTGATAATTTAATTTATATATATTAAATTATCAATTCATACAATGTGTCATATGGGGTTTTATGGTGTATTTTCCTTTTAATACTTGACTCCTAATGCACCTTGTGTGAAGTAAAAAAAAATGCTTTCTCAGATGAATGAAAATGTATGGGGTCAGCATGATGCAAGATTCAATAAATTATGAAAAAAAATATTCTTTTTATGCAAACTCCTCCTTATTTTGGGAATAAAGTGTTGGAAGTTTATGGAACTGTTTTTATGTATGCAGATGCAATCATTTCAAATGTACTGCGCTGTCAAGAAGAGGTTGCCCCGGCAATATCAAACAACAGACAATACAAACATAAATGTACGTGGAAGTCTTTTTGAAACGTGTCAGAAATGACATGGATCATACACATGCTCACGGGCACCCTCGGCTGTCTTTGTGAACCCGAAGCGTGGGGAACAAGAGGTTAACCAATACAGGTCATGTGGAGGGGAGGGTGTCAGCGTCACACTACTGTCTCTCCTAACTGACATGCATTGATCCTCACTCGTGTTGCACACGAGAGAGATGAGGGGTGCATGGGAGGGATCTTTTCTGTCTTTTACAGATGATAGGAGCGGGAGACTAGCGAAGAAAGAGCGAGAGAGGGCAAAAGAAAAGAAAAGAAAGGAAAAGGAGGGAAAACAACATCAAAAATAACAGAGCTGTCTAGTTGGGGCCAGTAGGCCTCAGAATGTAGCTGGAGAAAAATGAAAATCTTTTTCTTCTTAGAAACTGTACGTTTTATGTGCACACTTCAACATCTGACAGATGATTTGGCCTTTTAGATGACACTTTTTTTCCATTCCATTTTTATGTTACTGAGCAAAAATGAGAGATAGTGGACCCTAACATGAAAATTGTTATAATTTTAGTTCCAAACCATTTTCAACAACAATGCAAGTGTTCGTGGATGGATGGACAGTTTTCTCAATAAATAAATAAATAAAAAATCACAATTATTTATTTGTTCATTTATTGTATGGAACAAATAGGCTTCCATACAAGGGTAAGTAAATAATGACATCATTTGGTAACACTTCAGAATAGGGGTCCAAAATAATGCATTAGTTAAGCATTCATTAATGGTTAATTTGTTCACAATTAAGCTTTAGTTGAGCAAAAACACACTACTAATTAATGATTAAAAATTGTGAACAAATTAACCATTACTTAATGCTTAACTAATGCATTATTTTGGACCCCTGTTCTGAAGTGTTACCCTTCATTTTATTTTATGGTTATCATGTTTTCTTTCTGTTGTTTCTGGATGCCTGTACTGCTTGGATATCCTTACCAAACTTGTAAAGTAAATGATCTTCAAGTAGATTCATTGTAACTACATAAATTGAACAGACAGCAAGAGGATTTACCTGCTAAAATATGCAGGTAAATAAATGCGCAATGTTTAAATACATACACATATCATTGCTGCATTTTAAATTAATTTTCAAGGTTTGTTGTGCTTCCCGTATGGCGTTAAAGCAATTGCTTCTGCTTATTAATCTTATTATGAGAAAGAAACTGCATGCATTAAGTTTTACTTGATAAGTAATTCATTTCCTCTGCTTGTTAATGGTAGTGGAAATAATCATATTACACATTAGAGAAAAGAAAATAGGCGAGCAGCAGGTTTATCAGAAATGTGGAGGTGTTTTTCTACAGTTGAGATATGGATGGTGGAGAGCCATGTGTTCACCGGATGATTAGATGCCAGGTGTAGAGTGGATGAATGCGTGGTGCTATCAGGGTAGTTCATTTCTTATTTGTCATAATTTGCTCTACATTTGTTATTGTTATTGTGCTGATATGTTTGTGCACACCTCACAACAGTATTTCTATATTTTCACATGGCCCGCAGGCTGTTCTGAATGCTGTCACTCACAGAATGAAGAAGACTATAGAATCCTGCAGGATCTTGTATTTTTATAAGGCTTAAACTCATTTTAGTACTTCCTGTTCCTGTTCCATCCATTTTACTGTTGTTTTTTTGTCTATTTATCAATCATTCTGTCTTTCCATTCATCCAGTTACTTTACTGTTGTTCTTTCTATCTATTAATCATTCTGTTTTTCCAACTATCCATCCATCCGTCCATCCATCCATCACCATCTTATCGATCAATCCATTTTTCTGTTGTTCTGTCTATCAGTCTTACTGTTTCCATCCGTCCGTCCATCCATCCATTTTGTTGTTGAAACAGCACAATTTAAATGTAAGAATTTTTTATTATTAAATTTTACTGTTGTTCTATCATTCTGTTTTTCCATCCATCCATCCATCCATTGTTCTATCATTCTATAATTGAGTAGTTTGTTTATAGCCACGTTAAAAGAGTCATACAAAGCCAATTTTCCTCAAGCTTATATGATTCTTTAGGATCTTAATGGAAAGTTTGTAATATACTGTAGTTTGTTTTCAAATGTCTCAAAGATAGTGTAAAAACGCTTTTCCCCTGTCAAAAACAGCTCTTTAGAAATCTCCTTGTTCTGGGTACTTCCCCTTTAAATCTTCACAAGCTCCACTGACTCCGCCCCTCTTTTCCGAGGCGCTCTCAGAGGATCTTTTTTTTAGCCATATTCATAGTGAAACTTACTAATTAGCACATTATCAGGAAAGGTGATTTGCAAAGATTCCTTAAAAGACATTATACTCACTGCTTCTGTAGGTGAGGCTGGATCACAATTTGCGCGAACATAAACATATTTTGGTTGATCAAGGGCGCATTTCCCTTCAGAACCAAACGCAACGTTAATCCTCTGCGTCTTCAGTCGCTCAGATGTTGGGAGTAAATGACTACTGTTATGTTCATTAATATATTCAACAACAAAACACCTCAATCTCTTAGGAGTCTTGCTGGTTTCTGCGTCTCTGGCGGGTCTGAGGTAAGACACCAGTTCAGTCTGTGTGACACGCTGCTGTCAATCAACTATTGTGGGAGTGGCCTCTGTCTGTGTGACGCCACATCGACATTCATTTGAGAATGGCTCGATTTCAGAAGGGGCAACTTATTTTTATTAACGCTCTGGTGTCTGAGGTGGAATGGAAATATCCTGTTGCGTTTGTCAAGAGAACCAGGATGATGCTAACTTCTAGATTGACTTGCATTAATGCATCATTCCGGTAACGCTCTGTTGAACAAAAAAAGAGAGTTGCTTCCTGTCACTGCTAAAATTGCCAAAACAGAGTGGTTTTACAGGACTTTTCGAGAAACAGGCTCTGTTCCTCTTATCTCTCTAAAAAGTAGAAGCATTTTGAGACGGCACAAGCTCATCTCGGCAACCGTCATGCCACTCAGAGCAAAATGTTTACATGTTTACTGTTGGCATAATTTTGTTTACCTTGACATTCCCTCAGACAGCTTGGAAGACAGGCTTCATTTGAGAGGAGGGAGACGGAGGACAGGAGAGACTGAGAGAGGAAGTGAAGCTTCTCTAATAGACCGCACATCTGTTGAGAGCTGTCCTTCCATGCTGACTGCAAAAATATTAAAAAAGCCCACATCGCCCCCATAGGTCATTAAATCTGAAGTCCAACCCCCCATAGCGCACAGCCTGTCGTGTCAACCTGAGCCCATAAACGACCGAAGCGCACCCTCATCAGTGGCCGGTAATGAGTGCGTGCCCTCACCTTAATTACTGCCGCAGTCGTGAAAGCCGTACCGATATAGGTAAAATCACAGGCTCGTATTTGGTTATGGATACAAATGTTCTGCACGTGTTTGTTTGCAGAAGGCCATAAACAGACAAATTAGCCTATTAGCGTGCACGGAGGTTTTGATAAAGTATCATCATTTTCTTTTTGGGGAGAGGAAGGTAGCGATGAAGTATCTGGCAGAATAATGAAGTCGAGGCGGGGACGAGATATCAGAAACCGCCTTTTTCCCGTCTCGCCTCCCCTGTCAGAGTCGAACATTAGTTACTAAAATGGACTTTTGGCCTTGTAATCTCTCCCACTTGAAACAGAAATGGCTCTGCCGCGAGATATTGGGTTTATCAGCACTCTTTAAAGTTACAGTACATAACTTCTGCCACCACCAGGCAGCAATAAACATCGGCAAACTGTTAGCACCATCCCATATATTTTAATGACAGACCATATGTTTTCAAGCACACAGCTTTGTTGTTTGCAGCATAGCTAATGCAAGGGATTTAAGTGTTGCTGTTTCATCAGTTATACAGGTTGTCTTTCAGTAATTCTCTGCTTTATTTACAGTTTTGGGTTTTAAACAGAATTTGGTTTTTATAGAGACACCAGTAAAGCAATTAAAAAAAATAAAAAAAATAATAATAGGTTATATAGAATTATTGAGCTATATATATATATATGCTCAAGGCTTCATTTAAATAAATATTTATTTATTTTATATTAGGTTAAAATATATGTTTTTATATAAAATATTGTAACCTATTACTGCGATGGAAAATGTTTTTAGGGAAATGTATTTTTTCTTCAAGATATATATCCAGTGTCCTTGCATAAGTCATTTGGCAAGTTATCATTTGACACCACGGTACTCAGCAGAAGTGTTATATTGGTTGATGCAGTAAGTGGGAGGGAAAGTGTGGCTGCAGAAGTCAATCAGTTAGCAGTAGGCTACCGGCTAACAGCCCAGCTCTGCCAGATGGAGTGCTTTCTGGCTTCACCTGGGTAAACATTTGCTGCGAGTCTGAATGTGAGCAAAGGCCCTTAGAGACGTGACTGGCACACAAACAGAAAAACTGCCATTTGATCTGTCTGTCTGTCAATTAATTATTTTTCTGTTATTCTGTCTATCACTCATTCTGTGTTTCCATCCAACCATTTTTATGTTCTATCATCTATGTTGTTCTGTCTTTCATTTGTTTTTCAATTCATCCTTCCATTTTTCTGTTGTTCTGTGTCGTTCTGTCCGTCATTCTATTGTTCCATCCATCCATCTTTCTGTTGTTCTGTCAATCATTCAGTTTTTTTAATCCATCCATCCATTGATGTCTCTATCAGTCATTTAGCTTTTCTATCCATCCATCCATTTTTCTGTTGTTCTGTGTCGTTGTCTATCATTCTGTTGTTCCATCCATCCATTTTTCTGTTCTATCAACAGTGTTGTGCAAGTTACTTCTAAACTGTAATATATTATATATTACTTGTTACTGCTATTTAAAAGTAATTCCTTACATTACAATATTACTGATTCAAAGTTGTAATGACTCCTGTATTACTTTTGAGTTACCTTTACCAAAATAACTAGAGAGCGTGCCGTCAACGCAGCTGAAGAGTTCTGCATTCAAATACACCAAATAAAGCTTGTCACAGATCAGTTAAAGTAGCCTAATTACCAGGAATATGTCAGAGGAAATAGTAAGATATTTAAATGATTTAGTGTTTTCTGAGTCCGTGTCATAAAGATAAATTTCCTGACTCGCCATCTCCTCCGATGCACCTTAAGTCATGTTTATGGATTAAAATTATTACGAAAGAGGTTTTGTTTTCGATTTCTTTTTTATTACGTTAAGTAGTCATTTAAAGCTTTTTTTAATTAATGTCTTTTTTCGCTGAGGTTTGGTTTTTGTGAATTTTTTTATTTTTGCGTGGACACACAAATAAAAGTAGACCCTTAACAGTGTTCTGAATGAGGCATTACTCTTACCTTAAGCCTATCAGAAAAAATTACGCCGTCTGACTTTTTGTTTCCACTGGAAAAATTGCAAGTGGTTGCACTGGTTCCTCCGTGTGCTGCAAGAGATTCTCCTCACAAAGTGAATATACCATCATACCATCGCACTTGTTATTACAGCGCAGGTTTAACGTTTAAACGGTGTTATATGCTTGAATTTTTTTATTTTATTTTAGGCAAGTTGTTATGATTAGAAAAGGTTAAACTGATAAAAAAAAAAAAAACATTACTTTTATTTACGAATATATAAAACGAAAACTTATATTTAATGAAGACAAATGCTCCAAGCATTTTTTTCTAAATGAACTTAATAAAAAAACTAAACTAAATATTATTATTTTTCCATTACACAAAAATTTGAACTATTTTAATAGCTGAAACAGTATGAGCTGTTTTGGTAGAAGGACCACTGTCCAGTGCGAACCCCGGACCTGGAACACAGAGGCTGAAATAATTTCCACTGTTGGCCCAGTAGCCTCGCGACACTTCGGTAAATCCTGCCCTAAATAAGCCTTCACTTGACTGCGTCACACCTACAAGGTTACGCTAGCGAGAGAGAGATCAATTAAATAAATCGCTCTACACATACTGTATATATTAGAAGCTGCTCTTAGTATTCATTTACAAACTTGGACGCCACACAAGGATAATAACTGACCATGAACAGAAAATAGAGCTGACTTGCAGCATTTTTTATACATTAATGTGGTGTCTTGCTGTTTTTTGAACAATTAAAATTTCGGCTAAGAGTCTGTTGTAACGCAAGCATTACTGAACATGTCCAGAGTAAAATATTACTGAAACGACTTGATTAGTAATGCCTTGCACTACTGCGTTACAGCAAAAAGTAATTTATTACTGTAATGTATTACTTTTGTAACGCGTTACTTCCAACACTGTCTATCAATCATTGTTTTTTTTAACCTGTCCATCCATTTTTTGTTTTTCCGTGCATGCATCCATTTATCCATCCATGTGTCATTTTGTCTACCATTCTATTGTTCCATCCATCAATCCATACATTTTTGTTCTATTAATCATTCTGTTTCTCCATCCAGCCATCTTTCTGTTGTTGTCTATTAATTATTGTTTTTCCGTCCATCCATCCATACGTCTTGTGCCTGCTTTTCTATTAATGTTTTCTGTCTATCTGTTGATCATTCCATTCTTCCATCTATCCATTGTTTCCATCCATCTACTTTTCTGTCGTTCCATCCATCAGATTAAAAGCCCCAGCATTAATATGTTTTGTCCACAGCAGAAGATCTGCTGAGTGTGCCCTCGATGAAACCTGAGACCACAGAGAGTTCTGCTGTTGTAGTTGTGACAGCAGATTGCTCTGTCCCTCATCTCCGAGAACTGCTGCGTTTGGAGTCCAGACATGTTCTCTGCCTTCTTTTAATTGGCCTGTATTGCAGCTTGGACGTTTCACAGGGCCATACACAGTGGAGCAAATGTGCTAGCAATGAACGCGTGTATGTATCTGTTGAAGCCAGCCTGTTCCTTATTGGACATGGTTTGTGGAGCAGGGATTGGCCTTCTCTCCACTGTCCCTCTGTAACGGCCTGATACAAGTGATCTGGCTATGGGTTTAAGGACAGAATTTCAACCACATGGACACATCCGCACATGACAGACTATTTTTGTTCACTTAGAGTCACACACGTCCTCACAATCACGCTGGGGAGACCGTCATAATAACAGGCCTCCATATGCTGTGTTTCTGTGAAGAGCTGCAGCGTGGTGATAAAGGCCTGTGAGAGGTTTGGGATGTGCTAAAACTATGACAATCACACAACGCTTCATTACTTTCCTTCACTGTGCTGACTTTCTGAGGCCCACGTTATATTCTCCACATTCTGGTGAAATTACCCAGAGGTGTTGGGAAAGTTACTTCCCTGAAGTTTTTCCTCAGGTGCCTTGACATTCCAGATATGCCTTGACTCTCACATGACCACAAGAGTAGAGGAAAAAAGAAAAAGTAAAGAGTGTGTAATTTTCATTGTTCATTAGTTAGCTAATTATGACTCCAACTGTCCTTCTCCTCAGGGAGACGCTGTATTGACCAAGAGGTCGCATCTCCAGCTGCTGTTTGATAGCAAATATCCATCTTTCTCCAAAATCTCATTAAAGTGGGCATGTTTGTGTAACCATAGTTCACTTCCATGGTACTCTTCTCGCTGTCTCTCACAAAGTGTTGGGTTTTTTTTTTTTGTTTCAACAGTAAAATCAGGATAGACTGTCTGAAACACACCAGGCACGATACAACAAGTTACCCACGACATGCAATTTTTCTGTTCTCTTAAAAAAAAAGATATCTGGAAGTGACAAAACTTATATCAGAGCCTCAGCTGCTGCCTTAAGCCCATATATATTGGGAATATGTGGGGACACTGAAGAATTTTATATACTGTATATATACAGTATCTATCTATCTATCTATCTATCTATCTCTATATATATATATATATATATATTCAAATGTATATATATTATTTTTTTGGTAGAAATGAATACTGTAGTTGGATGCATTAAAGGATGCATTAAAACTATTAAATTGTAGCAACATTTTCATTTCGAGTAAATACTACAATTTCAATTTATTTTAAAAACATGCAAATTCGATGTAATAATAATAAATATGGTCAGGCCATTAATTTACAAATTTTACTGCTCAACAATTGCTCTTTTATAGATCTGGGGTTTTCAGTATCCTTATAAATATGGACTGCAGTTTCATGCACAGTGTATCTCTGGGGGGGGGGGGGGGGGGGGGGGGGGGGGGGGGGGGGGGGGGGGGGGGGGGGGGGGGGGGGGGGGGGGGGG
>JAUCMU010000027.1:16391629-16411397 GCA_032275025.1 Enteromius treurensis
ATTTAATGCTAAAGTATCGTTAACGCCAATACAAACATTATTTTAGTGTGTTAGAGCAGAAAGAAGCAGCTCTGGTTAATCAGCTGGATGTTGGGTTGAAACGTTACCTGAATGCCGCGGGTGATAGTTTGTAATGTGTGTGTTTCTGGTTTTCGTCTATTTGGGGGAGGGAGGAGCAGAAACGGGTTCCCTGTCCCATTGTTTGCTCTGCCTTGTTGATTGTAGCACTGAAAACATTATATTTTACAGTTTATTCTCTTTTTTTTTTCTGAATCGTTCGGTTCGTATGCGTACCAAACCGAAAGCCTCGTACCGAATACGATACGACTTATCGTTACACCCCTAATATATTTATTTATATATATATATATATATATAATACAAAGCACACACATATCTATACATATTTATTTTGAATGCACTTAATCATGATTAATCGCTTGACAGATTTCACATTCAGTGTCAGTGTCACAAGTTTATAACTGTAATATCTTAATCTAAACCTAAAGTATTATTGACAAACTATATATAATTTGAAAGCTTAAACCCTATAATTTTCATATTCGGTGGATGATTTTCAATATATTTTTACAACACAGCTGTGATTTATTCATTTGTCAGTAATCACGTTCTGACCCTTTAAACAGTGCTGCACGTGTAAAATCATGAAAAATATGTGAAAACCTTCATTAATTTTCATGCAAATAATTCAAAAGATGACATCCATTAAATAAAAAAAAGTCTCTAAAAATGTTTTGAAGATAAATGAAAAGCTTCTCTCTTTGTGATGCAGTGCAAACTATAACTCACATCCAGGATTCTCACCGAGTGTCTTTCATTTGTTTGTTAGAGGCTGGATTCAACTGAAATATTGCCATATTGCCCAAAATACTTATGAACATGATTATTCCTTCATAAATATTACAAAAAAAAGATCACTTAAACCATTGCCAATGTGATAGACAAAAAACACTTTCTAGACGAGGTACTCGAGGTTAGCTTGTTCAAATAGCTAGCATTAAGTATCAAACTTTGCCATGAGTCTTTCCTCCTCTTTCATCCAGGCCACAGAAGCCTCATCCTGGCTCTAACTCAGGATCTGAGCTCTTAAATCAATAGCATAACTCAGAGAGAGAGAGAGAGAGAGAGAGAAGACACACAGGGGCCAGAGAAGCTGAAATACGTACCTTATAACTCAAAGCATATTTGCTGCCATTATCCGAAGGTGCGACCAAGGTGTTAATAACTCTTCACAGTGGGTGGTGCGATCTTGACAGGAAGGAGTGTTTGAAGGGTGTGAAGGTGGAAGGGATGGGCAACACACATACATCCATGTGCATTAATGATGGCACATACGCAAACACCGGTACGTTCGTGCTCCACATGTGCCGAAGAAAATGGTTGCCCGTTGTCGCCTGTTTTTTCATGCTCATCTTGCTCTCGCCAAATTTTTGGTTGGATATGACATCCATATGCCTTCTTCGAATGTAGTGTGAATGGTATTGGCGTGCCCTTGGCAAAAAAGGGGCTTGTCGTTGCGGGCCAAGTGTAGGCATAAATCGCACAAGCGGCAGTTTTACTGCCGGTTGTAAATAGACGATCCTGCCATTTTTTACGACAGCTATCACTAACTCATTCTGATTCTTATTGCCTCTCGAACGTCGCCAATGGCCCGCCTGCCACTCCCAGCACCCGGATCTTCTGCGCTGCCCAAACTTCGTGGGATTTATCACCGTGGTGTAACTGCATCTTTAACAAGTGCCGCAGAATTTAATTGAATCGCTTGTTTTCTTGTTCGTAATCACACATATGGATCCGAAGGGAATCTTTTTTGGAGACTTTTTAAAAGGAGGATGTTTGGAAGATGATCAAGGAACGTGATGTGTTATGTGGTTGGCGGATTATGTGGCAGATGGAAAAAAAACAAACTAAAATTACATTTCTTGCCAGTGCTGTGTTCTCCTATTTCACAGTATTGACAGTTTTTAAGTCCTAGATCCTACAATGAGAGGGAAATCATTCACAGAAGCTGATTTGTACAAATATTATTTGAATTATAATTATGTTTTAGCTACTCACTGACATAAACAAAAAAAAAAAGAAATATCCAACGACAGTGAAACTTGGTTTAGTACTAGCTGGATCAAACACTGATTTTCTGTTCATTCTAGGCCTTGTGTAGGCAAGTTGTGTAGGTCATGTGACCAGTCAAGGGATTGAAAAGCTACATAAAGTAGGAAGTTTGAATGTTGATGTTATGTTGATACTGCAGACCTAAGGGTGTACTCACACTAGGCAGTTTGAACCATGCCCGAGTGCGTCTGACCACCAAAGCATGGTTCGTTTGACTAGTGTGAGTGCTCGGAAACGTGCCCAGGCGCGGTACATTTAGCTGGCCCTGGCACGCTTGGAAGAGGTGTGCCAGAGCACGGTTCAATCGGACTCAGGCGCCGTTCGCATGGAGTGTGGGCGCTAACAGGATGGGCGACGGCACGCTTCGGTCTACGGCAGAGGTATAATGTTTGTTGAACAATAAGCTGTAAGAGGGCTGTGGACCACCGCCGACCAAATAACTCAAAATTACTATCCACAAAGTAAACTGAACGATGGACTCCATCGCGTTCAGCGAGAGCGCCGCTCTTCCTGTTTATCCTGAAACCGCTTCACTATAATGACGTAAGCGCGCTCCAGCACGCTTGTAGACATCAGATGTGAGTGCAGGCCAGCGGGGGAGTGGGGGACAATCGCACTCTGGCCCGGTTCACGGCAACCATGCCTAGTGTTAGTACAGTCTGCGGTTTTCCCATGGCATTGGGCTACTTTAACACATTTTCCACGGGTTGAAGCGACCCCAATTACGTGATATTTAGTTCCTAAAATGCAACTTTTTAGGGGGAACCCCACCAAAAATGTGTACTTTACCCTTCTGGAACAGAGTTTTTTTTTACCGGGAATACCCCTAAACAGCTAATGTTCTGGGCTAGTTTTGAGGAGCAACTGGGCAGGTTTTGCTGTGAATACCTGGCAACCGTGCTGCAAACAGCCATTCCTGGTATTTTTGTGACACCAAATTAAACCTAAAAAAAACATAATCACCAGGATAAAAGAAACGACACAAACATCAATCAACCAACCATGAGTCCAAAATAATTACAAGCGTATTTTCTGTTCCCTTTTTCTTGCAGACCAGTCAATCAACAAAGCCATTGTATACTTTTATACTGTGCCCTTATTTTCCTGTTTATTTCCACAGCCGGACCAATTTGAACGTTATGTCATGTACTGTATATGCAGTGCAGACCGTTCATTTTACCACAATTTTATGGCAACCATAAAGTTTTCAAACGCTGCAAACATATTTGTTTTACTGTTTTATCATTTCGAAACATACCAAACTTTGCTTTAAATGTGTGTTTGTGTTATATTGTGGGAAATAATGAAGTCTAAAGTATGAATTTAGCTTCCAAATATTTTTGTAGCCTCTATATTGTTTTCCCGGCTCAAGGAAAAGACAAACAGGATGAATTTTAATGAACCACAACATGCTCATATTTTTTTCGGGGCGATATGTACTGTGTACAGTGTACATATATTATATTGCAGTTCCGTAAACAACGTGGCAGCCTCTACATTTCTCTTCCAGCTATGCCATTCTAAGCATCTAAGAGATATAGTCTGTATTTTACCATGGATTTGATGTCTTATTCATGTAGTCTAGCTTGGTGAAGCCACGCAGTTCTGGCTTTTTCAGTACAATCCTCTTCCAGGTATTCAGCATTTCTTTTTTTTCATCCTGTAAGACGACACGCGCTGAGGATATTGTTTTTGTGGTGATACCAGGTGTCACAGCGAGCTTTGTTGACAAAGATTTGTGTGTTTATGGCATTATGGTGTCAGGTAGCGGAAAATATCGGCGCTTGCCGTCTCACACACACACACACACACTTTTGCCAGTGCTACCTGTCGGACAATGAAGAGATTGATTATAATTATACCTGTCAATTGAATGCATTAATTTAGTGTGATTTATAAAAAATGATGCAATTAATCAAGCCCCTTGATCTAAATGTTAATTATCTTACCATTAAAAAAAAAATCTGTAACTGAAATCGATCATTAGACCACTGACAGTTTTAATGATATGCAATTAAAACAAATAATTTATTGGCTTCAAAAAGTGCTTATTGCCATGCATTTTTGATGGCCAATACTGTAGTAATACTGTAAATTACCTTTATTTGCAGGCTTTTCTTAAAAGATTTCATTCGTTTGAGGAATTAGCATACAGTATATTATATAATTTCAATCAATTAGTTTTTCATTGATTGACATCGCTAATTGTAATTTGTTCAGGTAGATCATTCTCTTCCAAAAGGTATATCCGATGTGAATTTTTATCCCACAAGATGTAATCATATAATTGCTCCTCATAACAAAAAGCACCATTGACCAAAGCTCTTATTATGACAGTATATGAAAACCATTGTGTATATTGATTTACAAAATCCATTAAGACTGAACGAATCAGTGAGGCACTATCGTTACCATCTGGGGACAAGTCATTGTTGGAATTTTCAGTTTGGCCGTATGCAACTTTTCCAAAAGCCCTCGGCTGCTTGGAAAAAGTCACTTTGTTTCCAATGCTCTGTTTGCCAGTTTGAAAGTGACGTATGCGGACGGTTCATTTCTAGAATTAAAATTCATAAGCCGGGATACTCAGGGCTAATAATAGACATTGTCACAGCAGTTATTTCCTGCATTAGAAGTTGCACGCCTCTGATTGCAGCGAATTCTAATCGGAACGTTAATTGTAAGCCAGATGGTAGCAATGCTAGATAATTGTTAGTATTATTATTAGCATAACAGTCAAACGACCAAATTGGGTCCGGATTTGCAAACTACGCTGTGCGAGAAGTGGGTGCAGGGTTTGGATTATTGAGACGGAGAAGAAAACAGATTATCCAGTATCTTGTGAAGCAGTTGCCCAAGCCGAGAAACTAGTTACAGAAGAGCCAGATTGCCATCGGGTGATATATTTTGACTGTTCTCCATGCTACTTTCAGTGCCTGAAGCAGAGTCGGGCTGGAACTAGACTCTCCATATAGTTTGTCAACTGTCTTTCTTTAATGTTTCAGTACTTTGTTTCAACCAAGGTTGCTGCTATACACATGCGCTTTTGATAACCTAAATTGGCTGAATTTGTATGTATGAATTTTTTAAGAGGTTTAGCCGAGAGGTGCTGGTGAGGCATTCCTGGCACTGCCGCCACTGTTGGCACTGTCTTCCCAAGGCTTACTCACTCCATTTCTGTCTATATCTTTCCCTCTTGCTGTCCTTCCTTTCGTGTTTTGCCTTACCGAACTTCCTTGCTTATCACAGCGCTGCACCCCGCTCCTCTTCGGACTGCGTTTATCCAGGGGGTTCTTGTCTGGGGGCGATAAGCCGTCAGGCTCACCCCTACATGGATACAAGGGCCCCTTCTCTATGTGTTTCCCCTGACGTTCTAATACTACGCTTTGCACTTCTCCTCAGTCTATCTATCATCCTCCAAATGGCTCCATCTCTTTTGTTCTCGATTGCAGAAATAAAGAGGTAAAATGTATTCGCGTAACAGACCCATCTACAAACAGTTTAAGCAAATAGGCTCCCGGGGAGGCTTGACATAGACGACACTAGCACTAACTGGCATTCCGTCTTAGGATTTACTTCGTTCTTTGAGTTAATGTTACACCAGAGCCTATGCCCATTATATTAGCATCAAAGGAGCTCCTAAGTATTGGGTTTTTATTGATAACATTTCTATTTTCCCATCTTGGGCTTTGGTAAGTCAATAGTTTGCAGCTTATGCAAATAAGCCTTCATTTATCTGACAATCGCTGTTATTTAAATTACAGTGCGTGCTGAGAAAGACTATGACTCTGTTCATTGGCTGTGGCATTGACTTTGTCCTCACATCACAAGGCCTTGGCTTTTCACGGCATTAGTTTTGTTTTATGCTTTTGAAAACAATAGCTTGTGTAAAAAATATCAAAAAGTCATTTATAGTACACTCAGGCAGTCCTGAGGTGTGAAGTAAGCTACGATGATGTGAACAAATGCATGTTATGTAATCTTTTTAGTGTGTTGCTAAGGCTCACGGTGCTGTGCAGGTGCCGAGAAACCCTACTGAAGAGTCTGTACAGCTGTTCAGTGGCCTTCAGCTTTGCAACACAAAAGGATGCATGTACCAAACCTTATACTAGTGTTCTGAATTCATTTATTGATGATTGGTTCACAGTGGAACATTTGAAGTGAAAGCGCTTTGGTTTTGCATGCAGTCACTGGCTCAGGTATTGCTGCGGAGGCGGCTGAACTTGTGCCGAGTTGCCACAAAAGTTTGCCTACAGCCCCAGTTTGTCTTGATTAAGGTGGTTTTCGCGTCTCTCCCAGGATCAGATTTATCTTTCTCTATTTCAGTTTTACAGCATGTTTGCATTAGGAACAGATGCTCTTTTTCACTCAGCGAGGCTGTAATTTAGGGCGCCATGTTGCTTCGAATTTTGCAAGAGAGGTGACGATCCCAAAAAAAGAGAAACGTATGCTTTTGTGTGAATTGAGGTGTGTTTGAAGATTGCACATTTAAAGGTTCAGCTACTGTTCAAGGTTCTGTGTAATTTCAGAGTATCAATTAGCCATGTCCAATTAAAACTAATGAATAAATCGGGGCATTATGGTGGGTATTAGAGATAAGAGAGAGGAGTTGAATGGTTCTGGTTACGATTTAACTTAATAGCTATGGTTCACTTAATGATTCGTTTAGTACTAATACTTTTAAGAAACCAAGCAAATACACTGCTATATAGTAAAATACTGTTTTATAAATATATTCAAGTAAATATTTAATTTACATCATTACAATTTACTTTGTAACAGTCTTACATCATACATTGATAATTTACAATCTGGAATCTTTTTTGACACATGATGAAGCTAGCATTATGATGTGCAGAGCACAGTCACTCTCAAATTGATTTTATATAATGCAAGCACATCTGTACCCTTCAGTTTGTTACAGGAAAAGCTCTCACTTTCTGTATAATGCATGAAGTTGGCAAGTGCATGTGTGTTATTAATCAGCCAAAAAAATAATAATGCATATATACCGTGTGGTATTTGAATTATGTGATTATATGTGCACAGTTAGGGAAAGCAAATAAGAACTAAAGTTTGCAGTTTCCTAATACCTCTAGTGTTGTATGTGACCTTTAGCGATTTGTCATTTTGACTGACTTATTAAAAAAAGAATCAGGTCACAGCCATTCTTTCGCGAATTGGACTGCACATGTTTTGCTGCGTTTGTTGCTTGCAACGAGCAAGAATGATACAACAGAAAAAGGCAATCTTGTTTGCTTATTGTCTTCATGTTATTTTATGGTGCTCAGGTTTTGACTCTCTCTCATCACATTCAATTGAGACAGCAAGCTCACAACTCTGCTGAAACAATTTCTTTTTCCGTGGCACTGTAGATTCAATAGTGACTGCTGAATTGAAGAGTGAAAAACGCTGTCAGTTTTTATCAGTTCTGTCATTGGCAAAAGAATACAGACGTTTAAGATTATTTAACAGAGTGAATGTTTCAAATTGTTTAGTTCCAATACTTTTTTTTTTTTTTAATGGAACCGATTCCGACCCCAAGTGTGCAAATTTGTTTAACCTCTGTGTGAACCAGGAAAGAAATGTTCATGTCTATTTGTAAAATCTTACTATTGTGTCTCTCCAGTGCTTGGATGCCTAGTCGCTGACATTTAAAAGGAGGCAGCTGAAATGAAACTTATTTCGCCTCTCAGGGAATCATTAAGCCATTGAGTTTTTTCATACTTGAACAGATATGATGAGAAATGTTCTTCAGGATGAAGAAAGTGTGAGCTAAGCAATAAGATTGAGTGTCATATTTATACTTTATATAAGGTTTGACTGTGATGAAAGAGTGCCACCAGAATATGCATCTTTCTGTTCAGCCTAGCATTGTACTTGGAATGTAATTCAAGACATTTTGATTGACATCAAATGATTTATAGTTCCACTGCAGTGTTTGAAAGAGGAAGGTCATCTAGTGCTCATCATAAATCGAGACTTATTCATGTAGATAACAGGAAATGTTTTCATATGTCATTGTTTGCTGTAACTGTCAGCCGGGTCGTCACTAATGGCGCTGCTGCCGCTACAGACGTTATTTATGCGCTCTGTACGAATCCAAATGATGATAAATCTCACGCATGTCTTGCACGCCCTAAAACACCGAGCCCAGTGTGTGTTCGCCCTCTGACAGCAGCTTGGCAAAAATAACAGTTTTTAGCGTAAGCGTTTTGTAAGTGTGTGCGCGTGTGTTCGAGAGTTTCAGGCGGTGTTCATTTGCATGAGCCCCCTGAGGACGTTTAATGCTACTAACTTTCCCCAAGCCGAGAACCAGCATGTTTAGGCAAACCTGCTGACTATTGCAGTGTCCAACATCACTCCTTCTCCCCCTACTCTTATCTCCCTCTCTCTCTCTCTCTCTCTCGCTCTCTCTCTTTCTCTCAGAGTTGAAGCCGAGAGTGTTATTAGTCTTTAAAGAGCCACTCTGGCTTCCGCTGCCTCAACGTCTGTTATGATCAGAGCTCCAGGATTAGTGTTGTCACCACATTGCATCTCTCTGCCGCTCTGCCCTCGCTCTCCCTCTCTCCTGGCGCATCCCTTGTGACCTACGGTGCATGTTACGCTACTCTTTCCTCCCCACCTCCTTTCCCTCTCTGAAAACTCCTCCACATAGATGAACACACGCTGTGGAGCTTTTTGGCGGGGAAAACAAGAAGGATCGTGTAGGAGATTTCTCACTGTGGACTGGGACAGATCCACTACTGCAGGAAAAAACAGCGGACAGCTTTGGACAGCGGTGGCAGCAGTGAGATGGAGCGTGTGCGTGCATGCATCCGTGCGCATGTTTCGAGGGAAGACTGAGCTACGCTGTGCTTCTCACACGCTCATTCTCTCACTCTCGGATGATGAAGGCTCTCGATCGCGTATGATGGAGCTTGACTGAGAAGCGGGTCTCACACTCACACACGTGCGCTCTCAGGCGGGCAGAGCTCGGGAGCTCTCGGCAGCGTGGTGGAGGCACACGCGCGCTTCGTGCTTGCTTCTGGACTGTGACCGATGACCGGACATACGAGCCAGGTTCCGTGCGCCCCTCGTGCTCCAGCGGGCATAAATACGGGCAGGTGAAGGACCTTCACCTTCGACCCCCGAGACCTCTGGAGATGTTCCTCCTCTCTCCTGTGAGACTCACTTTGTTTCTGCTGGTCTTCCTGGACGTTCCCCATCCGTCCCTTCAGGGCAGGAATAAGGGCAGATGGAACAAGGGGGGTAAGTTTCGCAAAGACTCTTTCACCTCAGGAAGTCAGTGCTTCTTGTACGCTGATTGGGAATTTTATCTGAAAGTGTCCAGCAGCAATCGAAGCATTGTATGTCCACTCGGGAGACCTCTGGTGCAGAACTTTATTTTATCATTCAAATTTTATATCGAATGTCATATGATGAGTTTATGGCTTTAGGCTCGTTGTAGTTGCGGGATGTAGTTGATGTGCTCCGAAACTTGGATGACGCTGCTGTCATGCCTCACAATAAAGTTTTTTCCTCTTGTCCCCTCAGCACTGTGTTCCGTTGTGCGTGCAGACGCTACTCAGCTAAAAGCTTTCCCACCACACTGATAGAATTTCACTTCCTCTGCTCTCTTCTGTGGGAGGTTATTGGGCTCGAAAAAGCTGTCGAAGTAGATGGTGAGGGAAAGAAAACCCCTTGAGAATTTGGAGTCCTTGCGACCATGTGAGCTCTGATTCCATGTGCAAAGATGTGTGTGTGACAGTGCCAAGCCGTAACCCCCGTTTCCAATGCTGTGATTGTGTTATAAACTCCTGTTTTACCAGGCTGGAGAGGAGTGTTAATAATTCAAAGCAGACCCCCATTCTATGGGGGCACCGCTCTCCCCCTTCTCTGGCAGCATCTAATCCCTTTTGTGGGATTAAAGGGAGCGCGGTAATCTTAGCGGCTGCTCCTGGCGAAGACTCGCTGTTGCTCATCCGAAGCCCATGGGTGTCGCAAGCGCTACAGACTCTTGTCTTCAAAGAGTCGCCGGTCCTGCAAGTCTCCCCCTTGACTGCTCTGCAGTGGCTGTTCATCATCTCCCCTGTTAACTCGGCAAGATTGACTCCAGTCTGCATTCCTACGCACGCCTGCCCTACACCACCCCAGATTGTTTCGCATGGAGATAGAGCTGGTGGGTGTATTCTTCTGGCTCTTCTGATTTAGCAGGTGTCAGATGGACTTCAAAGCTGACTCACGTCTTGTTGAGTGTTATCTGTTTGAAAGCTTGGACATCTGACTCAGGGGTTGGTCAGACAGATTTCTGTTTACACTCTGTCGTAGTTAGACAGTGTTTAAAGAGAAGGTCTGTCATCGTTCCAAACTCATTTGACTTTCTTTCTTCTGTAGAACATGACAGGAGGTATTTATCAGAAAGAAGAAGAGCCCAACTTGTTTGGAATGACATGGGTGTATAATAAAATACCGTTATTTTAAGACCATTAAATCCAAAACTGAATACGTTTATTAAAAGCAGTGCCATTTAATTTCATTTTAATTAGTGATAATACATTAAGAGGCTGATCTCTGTCTGTGTTTTCTAAATATCAGGGATGTTGTCCTTGAGTGGAAAGCATGTCGCCATCTGTAATCTGAACTCCATCCCCTTGGTTTTAGGCCATTTCTGTTTGAAATGGAAAACAAGACACAGTATTAACCTATACTTTCTAAATAGTATAATCCGTGTTTCAGGGAAAGTAAATAAATGTGATATCCCTATAATCTTTGGCCTCTGGTGAGATAGAGAGCTTTGGATTCCCATAGAGCAATTAGGGCACGGTCAGAACAGCTGTGTGAATTCAGCTCCAGCTTTCCTCTTTGTAAAGATGACACCGCACGGCCAATTACCTCTTCATGACACACTTGAAAAGGTGTAATTTTACCTGTGGATACGATAAGATCAGCCTAGCATGGATGAGTATTTGTTGTTGCACTGTTATTATGAGCGCTTAGAACAATCCCTAGTGCTAGTTTGCTCTGTGTGTGAGAGGATTTGCCTGGTAACGGTGGTTTCTGACATTTTTTTTTTTTTTTTTAAATGATGCAATATCCTATTTTAGTTAAATGTTGGGTTTTAAGTGATTTTTTTTTTTTTTTACATCAGCATAATTGTAGCCCAGTGCTTTGGCAGGTTAATTTACATTTTTCATTTCACTTACGCTTTGCATTTCTGATTTTGTCATGTACTTCCATGAAAAACACCACTAGCAATGCAAATTCAGCCTAACTTCCCCTTACATTTCCTCCTATATGCCCCCCACCCCCACCCACCCAGCCTAATCAAAACCCAATATGTAGGCATTAATTAAGCTGTTTTCTCACTTATAAGTATATATTCTTCATTAAAACAACCTTGGGGTTTCTGAGACACCAAACAGCACAGAGTTAAGATCAATGCAAAGTTAATTATTTTTTAAGACTAAACAAGGATCTCTAAATCATGGCAGTGCGTGAGATTTATTTTTTATTATTTTTTTTTTTTTTTTGCAGCAAAGGCATTTTTTAACATCACATTCATAATCACATTTTGTGTGTGAAATATTTGTACTTTTTGTCAGTGCTTTTGAAAGGGGCTGAATGGAGAGAACCTTGTAGCCCTGGCCCCAGTTAGCATACTTGCTCTTAAAGTCTACGCTTTTCTGTTCTGCTTCCGCGGTCTCCCAGGTTATCTGAAATGAAATTCAAGCATGTTGTCTCCCCATGTATTTAAATGTGACTGTCACCATGGACTTCCTGATAGTGGGGAATTCTCAGGGGCCAAGTCAGACCTCATGTGCTATCTCTCGTTCTCTCCCCGACATAAACACACACTCTTGCGCAGCTATGCCCTCACAAAATTTGAACATGCCAGTCAATCTCTCCGTCCTAATAGAGGTTTATTCTTTTGGGCCACCTGAGGGGCATGGCATTTAGAGGGCAAACCGAACCCACTCAATGTCACCCTCCATCTGTTTCAAACCATAACCCAGCATTCTGGAAAAATCCACCGCTGCTTTCTCCACAAGGCATTTTTCCCTTTCCTATTGTTCAGGTCATCGAACCCCTGAAATGCATTCCCTCCATATGGTAAACACTGGACCGCATGAGGACCTGTAGGCTGCCCACTGTGAGGAGACGTTAAGACACACCCTCAGAAGTGTACCTGAATTCTAATGCTAAGGCTGTCTACTCTGTCTACTTATGTCTGAACATAAACCCAAAGCTCAGAAGTCTAATTCTCCCTCTAGGCCTCCGTCTGCTTGTGACCACGGAGCACCTTCATGCAAGTCACTACTGCTGCCTGGAGACTAATGAGGAAAAGCAATGTCTCGCTTATGGATCCCAATTTGCGATCCTTTCCGACTTGGGAGTCTTGGGGTCCTGGGTGGCCAGATTTTCAGAGCGGCTAGAATCGGAGAAGCAATTAACAATTCTCACAACTTGCTGCTCGTGTGGAAATGGATTTCAGGCTCTCTCGCGGGCCTGTGCTTCACTGATGTCTCAACGCTCACCATTATGTGCCTGCGAGACAAGTGATACCAACTGTGCACGGGAGAATAATAATTTCTCTGTTCCTCTGAACAGTCTGCCGCGCAGAGCGCTTGCAGAGTGCCGCGCAACAATGGCACATTCAATTATTCTCTCCCCTCACTGTCAATGTCGCAACATCTCGACAGAGCGCCCCCAACCAGACCGCTGCTTTCATAACTGGTAATAATGTCTCTCCGGGGAGCTGAAGTGTGGTGGTCTATGGGGTGCTGCTTTGCTCGCCCGTATACGCACAGCACAGACACACCTCAAAAGAAGGGAAATGTATCACTAAAATGAGAAGTGTTCTTTTTTTTTTTTTTTGAAGCTTTGGGTGATAGATTTGGGTGCAATTTTCAGCGTATCACAGTTTTGCCAAGTATTCAATCTTTTTGTATTTGGGGCTTTTGCTGCTTTTTTTATTAGATACGGGGGAGAATGCATTAAATTGCGAAGAGAGTGGAATCAGGACATGTTATACAGATTCAGACTACTAGTGTAAATACATAGGCTCCAACATATCTAGAGCAAGCACCACAGTCAGGCAAAGTCATTTTGAAGCTACAGTGTTTTGGCAAGCAGCAACGTACTCCTGCTTTTTAAAGTCAACTACACTCTCAGAAATAAAGGTACAAATGTTGTCACTGGGACGGTACCTTTTCAGAAAGTACACTTTTGTACCTATTAGGTTCAAATATGGTCCTAATAACCTAACTAACCCCCTGGGGTCGGCAAACTCGTTTGACTGGTCAATGACTGGTCAAACTAAATACGTTTTGAGGCGTCTTCTCCATGCTGATAAGATTGAGTTTTGATCATATAGATAAGAGCAATGCATCAACAAAATATGTGAAGGGTTTGTATACTCATACAGTACAATATAAACACAATTTTGTGCCTTTTGAAAATGAAAAAAAAAAAAACCGGGTGTGCTGCCTGCCGCATTGGTCTACTAATAATAAGTACATTTTAGGTACCAAAATGGACCCATAAAAGCATTTACCTTTATTTCTAATAATGTACAGTCAAGCAACTTTTTTGAAGCTAGTTATTCAAACTACTGTCACCATACATGTCAGGAGACATTGTCTTTTAGCATTTAGCTATTCTGTTGGCAACGACATGTAGCATTTCCTAATGAAAGAAACAGCTAAAACCAGCCTAGGCAGGTTGGCTGGAAATAGCTGGTCGTTCTTTTTGTTCGCTTATTAACGTTTAATCTTTGGCTTCAAATGTATTTGAGCAACATAGAGTGACAATAAAAATAGCCATGCAGCGTACACAGCTAATTACTGAAAATCTCGCTTGCTACTCCAGAAGCTACAAGTGTTATTGTCATGCTTCTGATGAATGTTGCACTACTTTTAGTTGATTATTCACCAGCACTGACCAAGTATTGATGCCAACTATTCAATTTAACACGAATGACATTTTCATAGTGTGTATGTGTGTTCATGAGTGATCTGATCCGCTGACTAAAGTTAAGCTGGCACATGTAGCCGTTATTCATTCTGGACGTTTTTCATCATTGAAAACACCATATTATATTCTATTTCGGGTCTTGATGGACAGAAGGGAAAAAATATTTGTCCAGATTGGACTCTATGATCAGAGCACATCTGCCCCGCGCTGCCCCTTCCTCTGAATGCTGCCATTTCCGTCACACTCTCTCTAATGAAGCTGCTGTCTAATTGCAGTGGGGAGCGTTCCCAACAGTAACAGTGTTTTATGGGGGATTTTATGCTGCAGAGATGACAGCAGAGGCTGATGGATGGGAGGACGTAGATTTTACGGCCTAAGACCCTCTCACCCCTGTCTTCTATTCATTTCCATTCTCCTTCTCTTTCTCTCTCTTGCTTTTTCTTGAGTCAGAGACACATTAACATTAGTCCAAAAGAGTTTATACCAATCAAAAGCATGCTCATTTTTTTTTAAATTAGTGGTGCTTGCCAAGTCAAGTCAAAATAACTATTTATTAAAATTTGGTTGGCAACTTAATATGCACCGTTGTTCTTTGGAAATGAAGGATATCTTACATTTTGTGGCTGGCTCTGAATGTTTATATGTTTAACTAAGTATATGCAAGCACATATATTTTAGTTATGAACAGTATCACAATGAACCCAATGGACTTTGCAATGTAACCACAGATGGTCAAACTGGTCATCTAATAAAGTGTGATTTCACTCTACAGTATGCGGTATCGCAGAGCTGGGATGCGGTTTTTGTTAACACTTCTGCTAAAAAGATTATGTGGCGCGTGTCAGCTGGCTTTAGAACTATTTAAACCCTTCTTGTGACCTCTTTAAATATCTTTGTTTTATTTTTGCTGTGAGTTATTTTTGAGTGCCTCTTGTCATTATAGTCTAAGACTTGGCTTCAGAACTCCATTGCTGCTCCATGATCCTGATTAAACCCCCCTAAAGGATAAACAATGTCCAGTGACCCTCCTCCTTGTTCCTCAAATGATGTCACAACCCAAATCATGTCATTAGACTTAAACATCACCAGCTCAGCTTGGACCGAGACCAGCGAGAAGATCCCTCAAGAAATTATCTCACTTTTTCATCCAATGGGATTCTTCCGCTGGAGGCTGACGGTCTCTAGGCCAAAAACATCCTTCAGTTTGCATTAAATCAAACATGTCACTTACTCGGTTCCTCATGCTACGTCTTTGCATCGTGTGCCTGCCTCCCACTCTCTGAGAGCTCAGCGCTATAAAACTTTTAACAGATAAGAAGCTGTTTTTCTATTTCAGGGTCACCATTAGCTTGAATAATGCAAAGACTCTAGGAGGAGTGGCTGAAGGTCTACAGAGGGTCGGTACACAGTCTTGGATTAAATTATACATTGTTATCGCAGCTGCCGAGGCCTGTTCTTCCTCCAAATGCTTCGTGTCTCTGTCTCATCCAATAACATTTGGGAAGCAATTGTGGAACGCTGAACAGTCCTGGCCCAGAATAAAGAGAGAAATTGGACCGGGAGAGATCAGTACGCATCAAGCCGGGATTGGAGCACGGATTGGACAGCTAAAGGACGATTCCCTGTGGTTTGTGGGAGTAGAGCACTCTCTGCTGAGCTTTCAGAAGTGGAAGTGACACTAAATTTGTACATTCTTCAGGAAAGGAAAGTTTCAGTGGCTTAACTAATGACAGTGTCCCTGAGTTGCAGTCTTGGAAGATGGGAATCTAGTGTCGCTGTTCTGTATTAACTATATATATACAGAAACGCTGGGGATAAAAAGACGTTTTTATGTAGTTATTTCTTAAAAGTGAGATCCACTGCAATCACAGAGTTTTGCATCCACATCATTTGCATCAGTGAGACTGTCATTGCAGCGGTTTCATATTTGATTAAACATTTTGCATGATATGACAACCGGTAAATTTTTATTTTTCATTCTGGCTGTCATTTGGCACTCGGTGGGTGTTGTGTTAAAGTCCCATTTTTGCAGAAAATACAGAGATAAATCCTGTTTTATCTCAATGTCATGACCCAGGGATCGTCCTATCTGCTGCATGATATTTCTGCATTATTAAATAAACGTATTCACTCTTCATTAACCCTTAAGACCTTAATTTACGCACTAATAGACTATAATGATAAAATAACTTCAGGCTATCAGTGGTCACATTGATAGATGAAGACTACTTATTATCATTAATATTTAATAGGCTATATTATCTTATACTGCTTTTAAGGAAATTTATCATTTCTTCTTACAGGGGTTTGGCAAGTTAGGACTGAGTTCATGTATAGCCGCTGCCTTGAATCAACTTGGCTAAAATAATAATAAATAAAAAAAACATACATTTAGCATTATTCAGTTCCGGGCATTTCTCATTGGTGCATTTCATAATTCATTGTTCTCAAATAAAGAAAGATGGAGTTGAAGGGCATAAAACTTTTTTCCAGCTAAAAGCAAGACAGTGAAAACTCGCTTCTGGTTCTAAAGAGATTATTTTGGGCATTGTGTAATCAAAATGTATTTTGTTGAAAGCTTTCAAGCGCTCAAGGGAGCTGCTGCACCAGGGTAATGAATTTCATGTAAAAGAAAAAAAATGCCCTAAGAAATTGTATAACTAGGATGTTGAATATTAAATAACACCCACATGATACTTATATTCCAGGAGACTGTGCTGTTAAAGGCAGCGCACATCTCGACAAACTTAAAAAACATTCTCAGAAGTTCACGAATATAACTGAAATACCTGCCAAACAGCCATCAGGCATTAAGGATGTAAATGGCATTGAAGTGGCAGAGTAAAGGCTCGATCCTTCAGAAAAATCTCTTTTCTTGTGCTTGACAACTTTTTGTCTTCATCTGCGGTCCTTGTTTTTCCTTATCTGTCTGTAAAAATAGTCCAAAGCAGCAGTCTATATATAGCTATTAGATCTCAGTGTTGCTCATCCTATGATTTGACTGTTCAATACTGCCGGCAGATCAGTTCCTGTTACCGATTTCCTGTTCGTTTTACACCCACTTCAAAAAACAAACTTGGGACAAAAGACATCAATTCTGTGGAATAAAAGCCTGGGCGTAATGGTGCTAACTACGAGCTGTGCTAATCCTTTGCTGGCCCGCTTCAGGAGGCGTCCCTGCGTACACCAAGCTCATATTCACCAGCCCATTAGCCTCCTGCGCACGTCTGCCATATTAGATTAGAGTGTTTATTGTCCAATTTATCATGGGCGCTTTTGTCTGGCCTGAAAAATATCTCCCAATTGCTGAATATGTAAGGCTCTGCGCTTCGGATATTGAACACGAAGAATATTAAGTAAGCGACATCAACGCGTACCTTTGACTGTGTCACCAGACGCTGGTTGTGGAGAGCGCAAGCCGGCTAAATGGAAAAAGAAAACAAGGGGACAATGAAGACGCTGAACTTGAAATGTCAATTTCATCACGTCGATTTGAATAAATGCTAATTCCAAGGGCTTGTTTTGAGTCTCCGAGCTCTAATCTATTTGGCAGGGAGTACAGTCTGAGTACACAACGTTATTATGTCAAACACAGTTTAGCTTAGCCACGAAGACGCCTCAACTCGTGTCTCCGCTCATCTGGAGGGAGATACTGCAGTTCTAATGTGACGGCCTTGTCAGTTTTGAGCGATGATCAGGAAGGTGTGCGTGGAGACTGGATTTGGTGTTTAATGACTGGTAAAATTGTAAGGCTGGATTCAAGGTGACCCCCGCTGAGGTGACTAGAGGCTGGGTGACGGTAATCCTTCCTGCCTTTTTCACAGCCCTGGTGGCTGTCACCAGCGCCACGCATTGTCACCAAAGCCGAAGGCATGTAATTACACTTTTATTGGCTTTACGAAACCCTCTGTATCCATCCATCCACTCTGTAGACTTGCATGTTTAGCCAAATGCTGATAGATCATGATTATATTTTACTTGCTGAACTCAACCAAGTCTTTGTGTGAGGAGCTGCTCCATCATAGAGCAGTATATAGAACCCCAGCTTTCTGAAAAAAAGGCTTTTCTCTAATATTTTTGCCAAACTACAAAAACGTATGTACTTTTATAAGCCACTTGGGACTGAAAGGTTTCTTAAATGCATAAATGGAAATATATAAATACAGTTCATTAACGTTTTCAGATAAAATGACCACTAGTTGCAGTAAACACCATATATATGGCTTTTCTGATGTGGTAAACTTGCTCTGTAGCCCCCCCTGATATAATGTAGGAAGTCTAGGTAAACAGGAGTCATGATAAAACCACTCAAATGATATCTCAGGTCACATATTGCATAAAGTTCACCGACTACCATCTTAAAACTGAGCTTGAGCTCGGCAAAATGATGAAAGACATCGCTTTAGTATTATCTCGCTTTGAAGCTGTGAAGAAACAGCCTCTATAATCTCTGTCTGAAATGTCTGAATATGTAACACTTCAGAAAAAAATCTTGCAAAAACAAAAAGCTTGTTGATGTAACAACAGTGCTTTTTGAAGTGCTTTAGCTTGCTGTGCTCACAGCGGTGTCTTGTGGTTAGCCTCACGTCTAAAAGCAGTCCGAGCGGATGAACGGACGCAGAGGAGAGCGCAGGTAGCTGGCCTTGACACTATTAGCCTGGGTGACACATTATGGTTCTCCTCAGCATGTAATTTGTTTTGTCTGTCAAGGTGATGGATGTCTTGCTTGTTGGCACTTCCTTTTGTGCTTTGGACACATACAAATGACCAATGGAGAAAGGAACAACACAAAAAGTGGCCCCGGGATCTGTTTAAACGCACTTCAGAAGGTGAATGAGATTGTTTTACTCTACTTGAAACGGTGCGTTTTATTTATATGTTTATTTACTTCCTGTTTTCGGTAAGTTTAATGGAGTAGTTAAAGCTGAAGATATAATTTTGGAGAGAGTGGAGGGGGGAGAGTGGTTTGAGGGCAGGTGGAGGCGAGGGGTTTTGGTGGCAGGTGGGGCGCGACGTGAAAGGTTTCCATACGATTAGCGTGTGAGGCAGAGCTGCTGGCTAACCGTTGTATTTATCACCTGTCACTCATAGCGGGCGCCCACAGCAGCTCACCTTCACAGTACCTTAAATGTCACAGATCATACCCCCCTCATGCTCTCTCTTTCTCCCTTCCTCACCCGGAGCAGTTTAACCCAGAATGAGTTTCTTGTTCGCAGGTGTTGGGGGCTTTTCACCTGTTGTGTGTCACCTAAAGCACTTTTTTAAGAGAGGGAAAGGGAGCCTTAAATTGCATTTTGTTGAGTGTTTTTGTGGTTAGTGTTTCTTTGTTTATACTGTAATGTATATATATTTATATACAGTAGGGGTGTAACGGTTTGGTTCGATACGATCCAGCAGTGTCATGGTTCAGTATGTTTTCGGCAAAATACAATAAAAAAAGAGATTTTTTTTGATTTTTTTTTTTCACATTTTTATTTATTAAAACTAACATAATTTAACCTTGTTTCCCCCCCCCCTTTTCTTTTACTTTGAACAACAATGGTATTACAGTGGTAATACTTCACATAACTTCTGGGGTTTCTTCTTAGCAGCAAATAAAGATGTGATTTGGAAAAGTCAGCCTTGGATGGTATTTATTGATTAATTAAAACTTAATAAAAAGTAGATTTGAGCCATTTCAAAT
>JAUCMU010000027.1:16411497-16444546 GCA_032275025.1 Enteromius treurensis
TGTAATGTGTGTGTTTCTGGTTCTCGTCTGTTTGGGGGTGGGAGGAGCAGACGCGGGTTCCCTGTCCCGTCTTTTGCGCTGCCTTGTTGAGCGTAGCACTGAAACATTATATTTTATACAGTTTATTTGTCTATTTTTATTTTTTTTCTGAATCGTTCGGTTCGTATACGTACCGAACCGAAAGCCTCGTTCCGAACGGTTCGATTCGATACGACCGATCGTTACACCCCTAATGTACAGTATATACTATTTCCTTAGTATCATCAGCAGGCACTCATCAGGTTAATCATGATTCAGGTTGTATCATAATTACATGCATAGATTAATTTGAGAAATTAAGAACGATGATGGCATTTACAGTAAATACAATTTAATTTGTTAATTATTCAAATTATTTATATGCTTTTATTATTATTTTATTATAATACATTTTTTTCAAAAAAATCTATTAAGTAACCTGTTTAGTTTGATGTTTCAGTCATTTGAGTGCTTGTTTTATTTCTAAGTCAAATTTGATGTAATATTAATAATTCTTTTTAATTCTTTTTGTGTTATTTTCCATCAAAAATAGTTCCTCGGATTGTAAACCGTACTCTCGCATAGTGAAGTACTTAATATTACTTAATATTATACTTCATTAGTAAATTGACCATCATAACTGATTTTTACACATCTGTGCTAGTTTCATATGTCTTGTATTATAATGTGGTCTCTTTAAGCCCAGCTTTTGCTTCAAATTGGGGTCCTAGTCACCCTGTTGATGTCTATTCCATGACAATCACCACATTGTCACTTGTGTATTATTGAGCATCATATAATATGCTGTATACAGGAGAGGCATATAGTAGTGTTTACAGCATTGTTGTCAGTGGATGATGGGAGTGTGATTGCGTCGTGACATTGCAGAATCATAATAGCAAGACATCATGTCAAGCATAACACATGCTTGTCACAACACTGGCTCATATGGTACTTGCGTATTTGTTCTGGTATTTGTGGCTTTGCTCGCAAGAATCAAAGAAAAAAACTGAATTCACAGAGCAATTAATAATATGGCTTCCAGTTATGTTTATAATTCTCAGTTGTCATTGTTCCCTGAGCTTTGTAGTTAAAAACCTTTTTAAGCGAGAGCCGGATCCTCCTGACACCTGCGTGTGGCGAGTTTTCAAACCATGTGGATGAAATGAAGTGGTTTCCGTTTGAAGGAGGCATTGCTTCTGACGCGCTCTTTGAAATGAGCGCTGTCTAATGTCAGCGGCAGTTTTGGAGGCTCGCAGACAGAGGCAATTACAACTCTCAGGTCCCCCCCGAAACACTCCACCCAGTCTGCGGGACGCACGTGTCTTCAGATAGCACTCGGAAATATATTCCCACACGTTAGCCTCATTAATTCAAGCGGCGCTGAGTTGCTGTTTTAGTGCTTTTCCGCTCAGAAGCGTTTTTAAAGACAGCACAGGTTAGTTCACTCAAAGCAATTTCAGCGTGACATGCTTTCATGTGATCTGCATCTAAATGATTATTGAGCCGCGCTGCAAATGAAGAGTGTGAAATTAAACCTAGCATGTTTTCACAGGTCAGCTTTTCTCTGTGACATTATAAACTAAAACATTAAATATGTTGAGACTGAGGCTATATATAGTAGGCTGTTCATAGTAAGCTTACTGTATGTTTGTTGGATTCTCATTTGAAACATGCAGATTCTCTCAACATTTCATTCATCTGTCATGTACTGGTCTGCACCGGTTGCATTGTCCTCTTTGAAAATGCATCTGTCTCTGTCATGTGCTTTGAGCTATGGAAAACAGTTTGACTCCCAGATGATGTATAATGTATCGATGCAAGGGGTCAGCAAGTCATGCATCATTTTTTTAGCCATGACACTATAAGTGGAAATGAGTTTGTTATTCATAGATATGCAGTTAGATGCCATCAGATCCAGATGTTCTTTTCACTTTTGTATTTGTTCTGTGCAAAAATGTACTTTGAACAAATTACAAGCTGCACCCGATGCCTCATTAAAAAGGCATTCAAAACCAGATTTAAATTAATAATACATTTAACAAGATAGGGAAGTCTTTGATTTGTTGGTTCTTTGATTTGCAGAATGTGGTGGAAAATTATTTTTTATTTCTGTTCTAATGTCCCATAAATAGGGGGAAAAAAGCAAATGCAACAAAAATTGCGTACAATATAAAGTGAATTGTTTTGGTAGTTGATTGCTTGAATTAGCATGCTCACAAAGTGCTGTGTTTTAGCTGTTAGGCTGTTTGCAATGTAAAAAACAAACAAAAACGTTGCTCTTAATGGAAGTTTTTTTTTTTTTAAATAAATGAGAGCAATAAAAATGGAAGATATGTAGAATAGATACGTAAAATTAAATTGCTATGATACGAAAACCGTAATGCAAATAACTGAATCATGTTAGAAATTCAATCAGTGAAGACTTGTTAATGCTCTAGCTCCATGCATTCTTTAGGATCCAAACAGGGATGAGTTTAGAAACCACCAAACACTTTCAAGGTTTCCCTATTTAATGATGGTTACATGACTAGTTACAGAAGTATGGTGACACACACACACACAAAAAAGCTATAATTTAAGAGCACTTTGCAGCACTTCGACCTCGCCACAGTAATATCATCACTCCTTGGTTGTATTGACGGAAGTTAGAGCGAAAGAGGGAGTTTTCAGGAGTGATGATATCACTGCGCCGAGATTGAAATGTTTTTTTGTTGGTTTCTAAATCCATCCCTGTTTGGATCCCAAGGAATGAATAAAGCTAAGCTAAACGGTAACATAGTGGCACACTAGAGCGATTAGATGGGAGATATATGTATCAACTCGTCAAAATTGAAGGAAGAACATAGTGGAATATGGAAAAGCAGTGGCGTTTTCTTTTAATTATACAGTTTTTACCTGTGAAATAATTTGCCACAGTCATGTGACCCAATGTTTATCTGTGTAATTAAGATCAAAAGTGCTGCTGTATGTTCCCTTTGAGCATTTCACATACCCCTGTTGCTATTTATATACTTTTTTTTTTTTTTGTTACCTATGGCAGCGATGTAAGATTACACATCAAACTTGTATGAGTCAGGCTTCCATCTCAGCTTCATAACTATGCTACAAAGATAAAATGTGACAGCAGGAGCCTTTTGGGTTCCTAATCCATAGAGCTGAGGATGAAATCTTGTTTAAAGATCTGGTACGGTGAAGTCTTTACTTCGATAAGAACGTACAGCACTGCAAGTTCTTCCGCAAGATGTTCCAGCTGTGTACAACTGCAGGCGAAATAAATAAAAAAACCTCTTGGCAGGTTGACCCTAGAGGAACGATGCATTCCGCATTTTAATTAAATCGTCGTCGCAGAATCTGATGGTTTGTGTCATAATTTTCTGTGTAGTCAAACACGAAATGATGGGTTCAACAAGATACGATTTAAAAGTCAAATAATGTTTTTTTTAACGAACAAATAGTTCTGAGCTTTTACTTTCTCTGGATAGAAAGAAATGTGCCAAGGAAGCCAATTACAGTACCAGAAGAAATACTGATAAAGAGAAATATTTTGCACAGTTAGAATTGCTTGAAACATGTTCTGCATGACAATTCTGTCTTAGTTTCTTTTGGTATTCACATTCAAACTGCTGTGTCATTGGTAGTCACTGTGTCACATTGCTGCTCATCTGCATTAAGTTGAGCTCTGTTGCATCACCATTGGTCTTTATCACGTGTCATAAGAAATATTGCACTGAAAAGAGAAATTGCGGATGTCATTGTGAACACTCCTTTAGTATCACCTGTGAAACGTTGATTCTGCAGGTAAAATATAGTCTAATGAAATGATACTCACAGTTAATGATGCAATAAGATGCAACCTCAGGGTCAGGTGATTTGATTATAAATGGTCATTCAAGATAGATGGCCATGCATGTTCTTTAATTAATGGAGTTCCAAACATTTTGGACCCCAATTACACCTGTATTTAGCACTGTGCACTTGTGATTAGATCACCTGAGACTGAGACTCACTTTTAATGTTGTACAGTGTAAACGGTTTCTTCACAAGGCAGACTAAAATATAAATAAAGAAATTAAAAATCAGTTTCTTTAATAAGAGCTGAATGGACAGCGTTCATCTGGAGTCTATCCACATGCCCATTGATTTTCAATATGCTGAAGCTGTGAGAAGTATTGCACAGAAATATTTAGAGCTAATTAATACAAGTTTTTCAAGTTTTTTTTTTCTCCAAACATATGGAACCCCCCCCCCCCCTGCATGGTTTTCATGACATCTTATCTTGTTAAACGTTTTGACAAACCAAGTTACAGTAGCTTTTCCCTTGAGAAACATAACATTTCTGCAAGGCCTCTAAATAAATTGACAATATTATTTGTGGTAACTTGACGATAAAATAGTTTGTGCCAATGTTCAGGCATCCTGAGTTCCAGTCCCAGCTTGCGGATCGTTTGCTTAGCTAGAGGAAAACGTGCAGGAGAATGTTAATACAGTACTAGGTGTATGCACGGATTTGTTCTGCATTTCACTTTTTGCAGCATTTCATTCTTGATAAGTCAAGCTTTCACTAAAGTTGGCTTCTAGTAAATACCTGCTGATGAACTGGAAATGGGGAGGGGCGTCTTCCTCTGCATGGTTTGTGCAAAACCACTGAACCTGCTGGCTGCGCACACTTACACGGGAAATCAGGGTCTCCGAGGTGCCATGAAAAGCCAGAGGAGCCTGTCAGTTCTTATAAAGCCCAGCTCTGGAGAGGTGTAACTCCACTCAGGAGCGCCTGGTCTGAAACGACCTCGCCACATTTTGATGGGCAGCCCAAGTCTCGATTGTGCATGACTAGCTGCTGACTGGCATCGTGCAAAGCAGAAAGCTCTGATGTGCCCATTTGCACAGCAATTACCAAGCAGGGTGTTTTGAGAGGGGGCCAAGTTTCATCGCAGGGATACAAACAGTAGTCTGAATAATGCACTGAACAACACTCCATTAATAGAGGCAAAATCTTTCCGTTATCAAAGTGAATTTGTAATGAGGCAACAAGCAATTAGCGCATTTGCACAGTGTCCTGGGTAATGAATCTCATGAAATATGGACCGATCACAAGTGATGTCTTTGTCTAGTCTTGCCTCATTGACGGCGCAGTGTTATTGATGGTACACGTCAACCAACTTGGAATCGGTGGAACTTGGCGGTTAAAGCATCCGCTGATGAAAACGTACGGCTTGCGGCCAGACCTCATGCACTCAGTGAAGTGTGAAAGCAAATTGGTCAGCATGATCTTGTGCAATAGTTTGCGGTCTAGCGAGGCACCTTCTGTAATAAAATCCTTCTTCGTGATGTTCCTCAGATATAGAGCGGGCTAACCGATAAACCAGATAATCTCCTGCCAACCCGCTTTCTAATATCCCTGTGATATCCAGATATATAGCTTTTAATATGCCTCTCTCCACAGGATGGCTTGCAGGATAGTTGCAGCCTGGGTTTGTTACTTGAGCCGAGAGGGAACATTATACATTTGGATATTTGTATTCGGACAATCTCATTACCGTAGCTCCAGCCATTTCCTTTTGATTGCGATATAAAACAGCCCTTGGTACCCAAGCCACTGATTCAGCCAAACAATGCAGGAGTCACACGTCAAAGGTTGAAGGGAGATGATTTCATCAAACAGCATGTGGTGTTACGGGCATGATTAAAGTCGCGGCGTACATGGTGGGAAACGCGTACTGAGTTCAATTCTGACAAGAAGAAGAGTGACATTTTTCCTTCTCTTCCCTACCATCCCTTTTCCAGAAAAAGCGGATCATAAAAGCCTTGGCAGTAGCTCAGAGCTGTAGGAAAGGATACCTGGTGGTAAATAATTCAAAGCTATGCTGTGCATGTTTAAGTGCGCCAAGAAAAAAAAGGAAGCGGCATGTGTGTTGTCTGCACTGGGGAGCTCTATGGGACTGCTTCAATCAGAAAGAAGAAAATGCTTCTTTTCCTTCTCTCACCTTCTTTGGTGTTTGCCTTCACTTACACCCTTACTGACAGCCTGCTAGCGCCCTCGGGGCAGAGGGGTGTGGGGAGACGGGTGGGTTTGGTGGGGATGACGTTCCTGTCCCCTCTGCTATCGTATCTTGGGTATCATGGCTCTTGATCTTCATCTCACAGTCTGGTTTATCTATCAAGTCCTTGAAAGCACAGGCTCCCTTCACGTCAGCTATGCACGAAGCTGAAACACAGAGACTCCAGATTAGAGCAGGCTGCCGGATGGCTTTATCTCCTTAGCCTCCTGTTGCAGTGAAATTGGCTACGGAAGGCTCCAGAGAGAAAAAAAAAACAGACAGTGTTGGTCAGGTGCACCAGTGAAAGTGCACTGTTTATCTCAAGTTGGCTTAGGTATGAAAAAAGGAAAGATCACAATTCTCCTTGGTCTCTCAGGGGTCAGCCTGGATTGGTTCCAATCGAGCGCTTGTTTTATTGAAGAACAAAAGTGTTTTCTGAAGATCTTTTGTGTGTGTGTGTGGTTTGAAGGTATCATCCTTCACAGAGTGTTGTGGTACGGAGGGGTGAGCTGGGAAAGGATTTAGTCAGATCAATGCGCCCCTGTTTGAAACGCGTGCCATGGGCAGCGAATCCTTGCTTTTATTGAATTGCGAGGACAGTGGAAAACGTGTCCAAGAGCCATCAGTGAAGTATGACTAATATAAATGAAATGTGATTTTTGAGGATTGACATGTATTTAATTAGTGTTTACTTGTGCAGAATTTGCTGCTACAATATTATTATGCTTCTGTGTTGTCTCCAAGGCATTGATATGTGTGCAAGGTGTTCTCCAGGGTTGTTGTTGGTGGTTGCCAAATTCATAATATAAATTCCCATTCCCATTTTCTTTAAATTTGTTAGTAGATAGGTAGTCTTCTTGCAGTAAGTTTGGGACTTTTGAGGTTTTGAGCAAGTTTGGGGTTTGGGTGAATAAAAGCGCTTTGGAAAGCACCACTACTAAATACATACAAACGTTAAAAATATATAATGAACTAGCTACTCAAAGCATAAATTTGAAATTCTCAGTGTAGCCAAAGACACATCTGCTGTTGCACAGCTTAGAATTTTTCATTCTCCTTGTCCGTCTTAGCTTTACCTGACTCTGAATTTCTTTCTGTCTAGCCTTGCCTCTAACCTTCACATGATGTCCCCCTAGTGGTTTTCGTTTCTTAAGATTCCCACATCTTCATCCAGCCTTGCCATGTGATTGGCAGCTTGTATTATCTGTGGATCTTCACCATGCACTTTCTCTAGCTAGGCTCAGGGAAACTTAGAGAGCTTCTGCTATCTTCTCAAGCCTGTGGCCAGCATCGAGGCAGAGGAGCTAAAGCTGACACTGGGGCTTGGGTCTCTTATCTCCCTCATTTTCTACAAGACTCCGGAATCCTCCCCCATCACCAAATTAATTGCTAGAGGACAGAAAAATTGCAGAGACCCAATCTCCATTTAGCCCTTCACACCAAGTTTTAGTATTGCATCTTAGTATTGTTATTATTAATATTTATGCCACAAGCGCCATATGTTGACCCACTTTCAGAAGAGCCCGGATTGAGGAAGCTGCAGTGGTTGCATACACTTGCAGGAGACAAAGCGGCCATACGGGACATGTCCTTTGGAGGCTTGGTTCAGAAGTTCTTGATGGGCTGCTTGAGGATTTATAACATGTTCAGGGTCTTTTTAAAGAAGAAGTTACAAATGTGTGGTGCAATCTAAATGTTCGTGTTTGAGATTAATACTTTCTTTAAAGGGGTCATCCGGTGCCGCATGCACTTTTACAAGCTGTTTGGACTGAAATATATGTTGGGAGTGTGTGTACATAACCTCCCTACAATGATAGAAGATCCACCAGTAGTTTTGTTTTTTATTTAATAAAAATGAACCGAAATGCGTTTATGTTCGCGTGAATCATTCATGATCCAGCTTCACCTACAGAAGCAGTGAGTTTAATAAAAAAAAGACCTGCTTTGGAAAATAGGGGCGGGTTCAGCAGAGCTTTTGTAGATTTAAAGGGGAAGTACATAAAACAGAGTGATTTCTAAAATTAGCGTACAGTATTTTACACAATCTTTGAGAATTTTTTAAAACAAACTATATTACAAACTTTCCATTAAGATCCTAAAGAATCATATAAACTAGTGGAAAATTGGCTTTGTATGACTCCTTTTAGTAGCGGGCCTTATCTTTGCATGCCGATTTGTTCTTAGGAGTTAAAAAAAAACATAGTTTAAATCAGTCGGATGTCAAGGCATGTTAGCTGATGAGATTAATAGTATAGCATGTGATTTTCATAGATGTGGGCGTATGTAGGGAAGCCTGTGACATCCAACGGTGATAATTAGTGGAGAAACAGTCTCAGTGTGCATAATGCTGACCTTAATTACATGTTAGCGAAGTTGCCTTAAGGAAAGCCTAATTTGAATCAAGTAGGTCCCTACATAGAAAATTGTTGTGTGGTATGATTGACTACGCTAAACTATCTAACAGGAAGTAGGCCAAATGAGAGTTTTATGAGTGTTCCCAAGCTTATATCTTGCACTGATAATCACGTTTAAGATGCATTTGATTCTTTTGATGTCAGCGTGACAGTCATCTTCACTTTGATAGGGTGGATTATTGTTATTAATAGTATTAGAAGACACATCTGATTGAATCTGCCTTCTAGGCTGATTGAAGATTTGTAGACTGGATAACATCATAATCTTTAAGATATTTTGAATCTTCATTAGAGATCTATTGTGCGTTTTAAGTTATTTACTTTTCAGAGAAGCTTCCCTGTGCTTTCATTCTCTCAGCATCTCAGTTTCTCATTTCTCTCCTTTGGCTTCTAATTATTGTTGGATAAAAACCTTTTTCTTATGCCACAGTGGCAACACTGCGTCTGTGTTTCTTCTCCCAGGGTAGAGGAATTGAAAGATGCATTCATTCCCAATCCAGACAGTGTCTGTGTCCCACGGTATTCCAGTTCTCCAATTTGGGAGTTCAGAGTGTACTTGTTTTTTGTTTTGTTTTTTGCCAGGTGAAGTATTAAAAGGCATTGATGCCAAAGCCAGATGCCAAATGCAAAATTGTGTAAAAAGAACCAAAAACACCCACGTGGTTGTTGCACAGCTCAAAGGCATCTCTTGTACAATGCTTGTTTTGTTCAGTGCAGCTTCATTTCATTATTATTATTAATGGTTTAAGTCGTATTGCTTGCTTTTTGTAAACCTTTAACTCAAGTATGAAACTTTAGCATGTAGCTTGCTCTCAGATGGTTATCTCTCAGCTGGCAGATAATAATGTTGTCAACAGCTAGATTTCTGTGGAATTGTGTTTTAAATTATTTTTATTTTAACGTAGCAAGTACGTTATAAGTAACAAGTAGTAATTTTAATTTCAGTGTTAGAATAAGGTTGAAATAAATTCTATGCTAACTTTTGCACATCAGGGTCCAACACACACCACTCAAATTGTATTCATAAAATGTAAAAACCAAGTATATGACGATTGTAATATCTGTAAACAGAGAAGAATCACTGCTGTGGGAAACCGACGGGAGGGTGATTGCTTAACAAATTTTGTTGGTTTGTACCCTGCTAGTGAACTTGTGGAAATGAAACTCAGCTGTGGCTTCAAAGATATATATTTTTTCAATCTACATTTTTTTTACTAGCATCAAAATTTAGCCGCAGGAGCGCTAATCAGGCTAATGTGGACTCGCTTGTACTGTAGCTATCAGGGTTTAAGAGTGTTTTACACTTCTATATTCTGGTCGCCATGAAACACTTTTCCAAAATCGTCTGTGGCGGATATGTTTAATCAGATTATGAAAACATGGATCTAGATGGTAGCTGGTGTTATATAAAGCTACTTAGCAATTCAGTCCCCGTGAGAGGTGTGTGTGTGTGTGTGTGTGTGTGACTGCACTAGATGGGGAGGGCGAGCGAGCTCCAGGCTCCTGAATTAACATTAGACTAGTTCCGACCTGCACCCTACAGACAAATGTAATGTCATTTGTCCTTTGTAGGATATTCTGCGTTTAGGCGTTCTGTGCCTCATACTGGCTGTTTACAAATAATAGTGCCCATGAATTATGCCACATTAATGTTGGAGTATAAATTCTGTAACCCTGAGGACGGGAATGATTTTTTGCTTATGAACTCTATTTTGAAATGCAGCGTCCTTTTGTTATGTGTGAATTATTCATGCTAATAGGTTTTTTTGATAGGCGTTGTGTTTTGAGGGTTTTATTTTGCATCACAGCTTTAGAAATCTCTACTGTTGCAATTGAAAGACGAGTGTGTCTCGCATTTGGATCTGAAAAGCAGTTCAAGGAGACAGAATGCTCAGAGTGTTTGCTTTGCTGAGACGACTTAAAAATGTTCCACCACCACTACGCAACCTCAAACAAACTGCAGCCGGTACAAAGATGTGCAAAGAGTTTCTTATGCACGAGTACAGTCAAAGATTGATTTAGAGAGTAAAGTGGTTGATGTTTTTATTCAGCGGACATCCTTTAAAAGTCAACGCAAGATACAAAGGGACCTTTTTTTGCTTTATTGTTAAACATTTTTGGTCTGCTTATGCATTATTCATCAGTGCATGTAATTCTAAGAAGAAGAATATTTGTCAGCTTAATCGTAATCAAAATATAAAATCTTGCTTCACCTCTAAAAACATTTTTGATCTCTAGGCCTGAAAATAAAAGCTATTTAGGCGTCATTTGAGCAAATTTCCATTGAAGACCGTCTGCTCTAGAACAGAAAGCCCACATTTCACAATCAAATTCTTCCTACATGAATAAAATCAAGTTACATGTTTGTCCTTTTTCACATAGAAACATGTCATGTGACAAAAGTAAATGGATTATAAATGCTTTTATATGTTGATTTTTTAAAATATAGTGTTGTTCATCTTCTATTATTACAAATCTGAAGACGCAGATTACCTTAAACTTGCTTCATCTTTCGCACCAATATTATTTTGTCAAAGGGTTAGTGGTAAAAAGCCAAGTAGTCCATGTTAATGCAGGAATTTAAAATATATTTATTTCATAATAAGTTTAGTTCAAATCTATTAGCGTATTTACAGACAGATAACTCGAGACCTACTGATATACATTAAACTTTATTTGGAGTGTTACTTGTGCACTATGCGTATTTCTTATTTGCGTAATAAGCCTACAATGAATGTTTATATCACCTTTGATGAGGATTGTGTAATCTTGCCCTCAGAATGTAAAATATTTAAAGTGTACCTTAAGTATACTTGCAATAGTTCCACTTTAGCACCATCAAATATACTAAGTGTGTCTTTAATTGAACTTACAAAACGGTCCACATTATTACCAATTAAAAAATACGTTTTGATATATTTACGTTAAGACACATCCTTATGGAACCTGATCTTACTTTATATCCCAAATGATTTTTTACACAAAGAAAAATGCATAATTTTGACATACACAATGTATTGTTACCTATTGCTACTAATACGCTACTGGTTTTGTGGTCCAGGGTCACAAATCGCTTCACTAATAAAAGCAGCGGTTTTTATTTTTTACACTTTTTTTACACTTTTGCTATTGTGCTGTTCTAGATTCAGGTTAGGTTTTGAGATTGTGTTTACTTTTTTCTTAAATTACCTTCATACACTTTAATGCTCACACGTACAAGCCTCCTTCTCAAATACACTTGAGATGATTTGTTTTAGCCCACTAGACAACTCCCTTCTCAGATCATTCCATTGCTCAGATGAAAGGCCCCTGTCTCTTCTGATTATCTTCAAGCCTGCAAAAAAAGGGGGTGTGGGGCTGAAAAAAGGAAAGGGACGGAAAGAGAGGGAGAATGAAAGTGAAAAGAATGAGTAATGCTTCGGAAAGCCTGGAATTAAACTGCTTAATTATGCATCCTTCATACATTAATCTTTCATGATTTGGGAACTAACATTGTCAATTATACAACATTGGAAAAACTGGAATATAAGAGACAAGATATGAAAGGCAAAGAGACAGAATACACATCCTGAGGAAGACGATAAGCTGGAGGAATTTCATATTCTTCTCTATCTTCATTGTTATTGCTTTTATTGTTGTCAAACGACTTCCTTCCTGGGCTTTTCTCGTTCTGTCGCTTGCTCTGCGTGTTGTCATTAACGGTGTAATGGCACGTGATGTTTTGGGCTGTTTGCTGGATATAATTACCTGATGAAATGTTAATGTGCAGTGGCAGAAGGCGTAGCAGGGAATAGAGTGAACTAAATAGGCTAAAAAGATCTCTGACCATGATCCGCTGTGTGTGTTTGCTGCTCATTGGGTTTGGTTGCCTTGATCTTTACATTAACCAGCCCACTAGGCAAACTACCTGATCTCCCGCACAGCCCGCTTTGCATGTGATGCCATCAAAGTTGACTTATTATGATACTACAAAGGTCACCTCGTGGAATGCACACTTGAAGTGTGTGTATTAGGAATGCACTGATATTATGTAATGTAATGATATATCAGTCTGGTTTTGATAAACCCATTTTTGTTTTTTTTTGTTTTTTATATATATATATATAATTATTATTAAGATTATCAAAACATATTACATATATTTTAAATAAAATATATAAAAATAAATTAAATGTTGAAATTCTTATTATTTTGTTGTTAAATTTATGCATTTTGAACAAACTTAAATGACTAAAATAATGAAGTGTTTAATTATAATAATTCAATAAACTTTTTTATTTTATTTTATTTTATTTCATTTCATTATTTCATTTTATTTCATTTCATTATTTTATTTCATTTCATTATTTCATTATTTCATTATTTCATTTCATTATTTTTTATTTTATTTTATTTTATTTTATTTCTGTAGTTTCTTTAAGTTCTGTAGTTCAGCACAATATAGCAATACCAAAAATAGCATATTTATTTTGAGGATCTTTGAAGATTACTACAAGTGCACCTAAGAGTTATCAAAACTTGAATTCGATTCCATTTTGATTTAATGGGACCTTCCAAAGGTAATTTCATCCACAACGGTATAGAAGTCGTCCTCGTTCTGGACATTTGTGAGCTTTTTTCTATTCTTGCACATCTCAGCAGCTCACCGTGTCATCTGCAGATCGAGTCTCATGAAGCGTGCAATCAATAAGACACCGCAAGCGGCAGGGTAAACAATTCCTGAAGTCTGGCAGCAGCGGACAGACGGACTTCATCAGTGACGGCCTCCTCCCGAGATACGCCCAGTGCCTCTTGGAGATGGGCTGCATGTTGACCCGGTGTCAGGTCCCTGCTGCAGGAGGGCAGCGTGGGGGTTTCACAGCATTACTGTTTCCGGACCACTCCAGAACAAAGACTCTGACTTGGGCCAAGACCTGCCGCCGCTCCTCTGAACTCGTGCCACGAGCAAACATACACAATCGCACAACCGCACACCGTCGAACACACCCTCAGACATATACATGGGACGACACCGGCTCTCTTGGGGCCCTTTTGGCCCAGCATATGACGGTTCCCAACAATAGCCCTCAGCAGATGCCCGCGGTCCAGAGCCAAACAGATGGGCGGACCGGAGTGGATTTGGACGGGTGAAGCGGTCGCCCGCAGCGCCAGCTTAAGACCCGAGGCTGTCAGAGGAGAGTATGGAGATAAATGAACATGGTGGGGGGTAAAACAGAGGGCAGTGCCAGGGTCCAGGAACAGCTTGCAGAGGGACAGGCTTGAAAGAGGCGAGGCACATGCAGAGGAAACCAGGGGCAAGCTGGATGCCCACCAATACTAATCCTCCACCTGAGGGCAGGGAGATGCTTGTGCCTTAGGCGAAAGAAAACATGAGTGGACGACATGCTGGAAAATTAGACTTGGAGGCCTTTATTGGATGCATGAAAAACTATGAACTACTCACAGGAAGCAGTACTTACAATGCATGAGCTTGAAAACTAGCCTTGATCCTTATGTTGTCTGTCCCCGCTGTGAGAGTTACGTGACTTGCCATACAACCACATGCCTAACTGTGAGGCGTTGAATTTAACATAGACTGGGATAACGATGTTGCAAAGGTCAATGAATTCATTGAATATATGCAGTATGTGTTCTTAAAGATCCCAAGAATGGTCCAGGGCGTGCAATGCAGTGCAACTGGTGGCTCTGGGAGGGGGAAAAAAGTTTATTTTTAAATGCATTTTGAATGATTCATTCAAATAAATGTCAATAAATTATAGAATTATTGTTATTATTTATTTAGAATTCAGACGTAGTTACTGGGTCTTTTGTCCACATTGTATACATTAAAAGCTCATGGGTGTATTTCCCAGTTATGGCAAATTTTATTTTATTTATGTACTGTAAGTACACATTTATGCACGTGACTGATACATTCAATCATGTGTTTGATTCCCAGGGAGAACGTGGTATATATCTAAACTCAACTCCTCAGCTGTCAAATCCATGACCTTATCGTTGCTCTGTGAAACTATTGTAAAATTGTTATAACTCACAGGCCATCGTGACTTTTTGGTTTATGAATTGCAGTTCATTTCTATATAATTGTATGCAATCCAGATTGAAAACTGTTTGGTTAGTGTTCACAGGAAGACATTTCCACTGGTGTCCGTTGATCCAGGTTGTGGTGTGTGTGTGTGTGTGTGTGTTCTCACATGGGCAGAATCAGCTGAAGCGAGCAGGTCAGGGATTGTTCCCCTTGAAATGCTCCCAGGATGCTGACTCCAACAGACCTGTGATTAGCTTTCCGCTGGCAATGAGAAGTAATCTAAGGAGGAGAGGGTACAGCGGCCTAACTGCTGCGCACAAGCAAAACACACGCACACTCACACAGATACATTTACGCCAAGCCCCACACTTTCTTACATCAATATTCAACACTTGAACACAAATACATGCTACTAGACACACACTTAATGACACTTTTTCAATTACCAGCTGTACTTAACTTGCATGCACACTTACCCTCACACTCGTGTCCCGAATGGTATAATGACTCTGAGAGCGCTACAGTGCTTACGGAGAGTAATTTAAGAGCTGGCTGAGCGGATGAGACCAGGGTCACGGTGGAGACCCAGAAGGGTGTCCGTTATTAAACAGAAGGACTCTACAGAGAGCGGAGATGGAAGTTGCGGAGTGACATCACTCAGGGAGAGTGATAGAGAGAGGAAGACAGGAAAGAAGGGGGAGGGAGGCTTGATGTAAAAGTTTAATGAATTTCTTATGGCACAGCAGAACTGCACTGGATCCTCGGCTCTCTCCGGCTACCTTCAGCAAATGCTTCAAATCTTCTTCCGTCGGCTAGAGAAGAGAAATCCATTTCTGTCTTCTGATTAGTTGAAATAAATGGTCAGAGCCTTAGTGGTTAGTACATGTGCTCCGACACTTTGAGCTGCGGTGCTCCTGTGCTCCTAAGTGTTTTAATCTGGCTCATCCTTTACCCCATACTTATTATTCTTGAATTTCTTGTCTCAAATTTTTTTTTATTATTAATACAATTTTATTGTTTTATTTATTTATTTTTTACATCCTAAATTATAAATTGCATTCCTAACATTATCTTAAAAAGTGGTCCACAATATTATATTATATTATTATATTAATAAAATATTTCTACTACTTACATTTTTTACTTACATTTATATTCTTGCCACAATAAAATGACTTAAAATGCTGTCCGTGTGTATTTGTATGTCTGTGAATATATAAAGATAAATGTAAAAATAATAATAAAAAGAAAAATAATAAAAAAAAAATATATATATATATATATATATATATATAAATGCAATACAATTTATTTTCAAGATATTGTGTGTAATGTAGCTTACTGAGATTACAAGACAAAATGTTACCAAGGGGAAAAGTGATTTAGTATCTATCACTCTTTATAGAGTAGTATACATAGATACATGCAACATTACTTTTGCTTATACGTATGTGGAGAAAGGGAATTTTTCAGTTTGTGGAAGGCATAAAATTGTCTGTTTAATTGACTTATTTTCAATATAGTGAAGGACGTTTCCTGTTTATTTTGTTGAGATCAGTATTGAGTCTGGCATGTGTAGTTCAGGGTCTCAGCACGGTTGATTCTGAATCTACCTTTCACAACTGAGAAATAAAAACATTACATTCTCCAACACAGCCTGGCATGCAGCCATCGTCAAAAACTGCACACCCAGAGTGTCTTGTATGCCACTCACCCATGCAGAGGGCTTACCTGGAATTGAATTTGTCTTGCGTGAAGCTCAAATCACTCTCCCCAGCTACCTCTTGTCTCACATGTCTGCCTGGACATTAGGCGTAATGAAAGCCAAACGTCACCTGTCAGGGAGAGTTGGAAATGACGCAGATCAACTGATCCTACCCTCCCTGTTAAATGTTGTCACACTTCACACTTCATTATGGCTTTGAAGCGGAACCCGCTGCCTGCTGAATGCAAATGTGGTGCGCTCGGCCTGATGCGCCGCAGCCATCCGGACAGAGACGAGGAAGCAGGCAGATGCTGAGCGGGGATCATTAGAGACCAGGCTGAACCCATGATGCTGCATGTCAATTCAGAGAAACACACCTCCAGAATGCCAACTATTTTATAACATATACTTGATGTGTCTAACAGTCAATATTGAATTTCCAAAATTTCCAGCTAGATTTCACATTGCTGAAAATGAGTAAAGCTTTGTTTGGGGATAGTTCACATCAAATTGTTTTATGATTTTAACATACTTTCTGTTGTTTGAAAACTAGTCTAAATTTAATTGCAAATATTTTAAAATTCTGTTTTGTATTCAGCAGACGAGAAAGACATACAGATTTAGTACATTGACTTAGTAAATGTGTTTCTTGTGCTATTCCATTAATCCAAGCGTTTGATTTTAGATATCATTTTAGCCATTTTACTGACGATAATTAGGGTCAGTTGGCAGACATCTTGCCTCATGGAAGAAAACAGTTCTATTATAGATTCATGTCATTAGAGCTGTTTTCAAAGAGTTCATCGTCTCTGCTTCATGGCATTATAGAAATCTATTCAGACTCTTGTCTAACTGAAAGAGCACTGTAAGCACAAATATTCCATTTAATAGTGAGCTATGATGTTTCAGATGAGATGCGTTAAAACTTTTTGGCACGATAATGAGGTCACACTTTTGTTATGATGACATGGGTGACAGTTTTTTATTCATCTGTAATTGCTTCTCTGAAGTGTTGGAAATAGACATAGCAGGGTGGAGTGGCATGTAGAAGGGGTGGGTGGAGGAAATGATTGGTTGATGGGAAGAATGACTGAGTAATCAAGGAAATTTGAGGACTTGTGTGAACGTCAGTGCTCTGTAAAGACTGTTCTGCATAATTGTTTCCTATATAGTATCTGTGAAACAAGCACATATGCAGATTTCTTGAATATCAAGAATACTACATGCCAAGTTAATTTATTATTGTTAAGACCCATTTAGAAAACCTTAGTAACAGCATAGCAACACCCTGGCAACTGTTTAGAACACTTGTGGTAAATTGTGGTTAAGAATGAATATTAAACAATGAATGGGGTAGAAATCACTTACAGTAGAACACCTTAGCAACAGCATGGTAACATGCTATAAATCACTCGGCAACAGCATACTAGCGTCAACCTGGCATGCACATGACAACATTATAAGGTGTACTAAGAACCATAGCATGCAAGATAGCAACGCCCTGGCAGCTGCGCTGACCTTTGCTCAAGTACATGTCACATTTTCATTAAATTGAAAAACCAAGCATAGCAACACCCTGACAACAGCATATGAATATTTTATGAATTATTTAGAACACTATAGCAACATCATAGCGACATCTGCAACCCCTTTTTCTCATTTGACAATCACCTTTTCGTTAGAAAAAGACATGGCAACACCCTGGCAACTGACTAGCAACATGCTATTATAACAATGAACATTATAGCAACACCCTGGCAACTGCACAGCTCCATACTGTAATCACTTTGAACACTTTAGCAACAGCATAGCAATAGCCTTGCAATTGAAATGACTTTTGCTCAAGTACCATCCTAACAATTCCGAAACAGCATAGCAACACCCTGGCAACTGACTAGCAACATGCTATAATTACTTCAAACATTTTAGCAACAGCAACATCTTGGAAACTGCACTGACTTTTGCTCAAGTAGATATATTTTGTTGTCGTTAAAAAGTAAAAATCTATCATTTATAATTTAGACATCTAAATGTTCCTTCCTTTCTCTTCTCTCTCTTTCATCCCCACACATTCATCCCTCCTCTGGTCATGTATCTGTGGTCTGATCTGGGCTCTGCTGAGGATGGTTTGTGGAGCGCGGGCTCATGATGATTAAATGCGATCATGGCTAAGTTCCAGCGAGCCCCAGAGACCGAGAGTGTGTTTCCATCAAGCCGTGCTGCACTGCTATCAGCTGGTGTCATCTGCTGATGACCTTGTCAGAAAGCTTGTTGAAGTGAGCCTGAATAGGTCAATTTTTTTTCAGCACTCCGAGCAATTTAGTTTACTAAGCCGTGTGCTTCCACATCACTACATGCCAAGAAGCAATGTCCCAGTTTTAGGGAAAATATATATATTTATGAGAAATATGCCCTCACCAGTGGAACTAAACATTCCCTGTGGGTGCAGTTCCCTTTCGAGCGGCGCACGCAAAACAACATCAACAAGAAAAGTAGGTGTGTGCGAAAAGAAAAACCCAGCCAGCGGTGCTTTACTTTGATTTAGAGTTCCAATAATGTTTGTGGCAGCCTATTTTTATTTGTATGTTTTTAAATGAAGGTTGTTTATTTATTTATTTACTTATTTATTCACATCTTTTTGTTCTTAATCCAGACTGTTGATTGCTAGCTGGAGTCTTTATCTTTTAATTTATCCCAAAAAATACCCTGAATTAATTGCAAATTTGTTCAAAATTAGCTTCAGAATAGTTTATTATAATCATTTCATCTGGAATTTTTGGTTATGTTTTTTTTTTTGTGTGTGTTTATTTATCTCCCTATAAACCCACATATCATTAGCCTGTTAATCTGGATGACTAGATGAGTAGATGTTCTCAGTGGGCTAATCCTGCTCTCATATTCTTGATCCTCCTCATTCACAGTGTGTTTGAGTAGCTTGCCTCCCACCCCACCCTCTTCAAACACATATTACCCCACCGTGTGTGTGTGTGGTGGTTTGAGTGTGTCGAATGGTATTAGCTTACTGTGGAGCCGCACATTGGCTGAGAGATTAGAGCCAAACAGAGCTGTGCCGGGAGGAAGGTGATAGTTAGATTAGCCTTTAGGCTGGAGTGGAGGAGGGATGGCCGTCATTCAGCGGGGCCCCTTCTACACGGGACCAGCATGTGGGACCGGACCTCTTCCTCAGCCTGGAGGGCCATGTTTGAGCCAGATACAGCTGGAGGCAGAAGCATGCTGTGAATTCTCTGATTTTGGTTCCAAAGAAAAGATTGAGGGTGGTGGTTTTGGCTGCATTGGCTGAATTTTGTTGGCAAAGAAAATTTGGGGGGAATCTTTTTTTTTTGTGTGGATGCTTTGGAATAGTTGAGTTTGGCCATAATTTATATGTGTTTGCACATACAGTATGTATGCATGTTTACTAATTTATTTACTTATTTACTGTACTTTAACTTACTAGCTGCCAAACTACATTATTCATATACGGTAGCAGCATTAAATATCCCAGGGCCATTTGACCTTCATTCCTAATGCAACATTTTTAAGCTCTAACCATATATTTTATATTTTACAAAAAGTAATTTGAAGGCTTTTTTTTTTGTGTTTGTTTGTTTTAGTGTAGTGTATTAAAATTAAATAATTAATTAAAATGGTTTATGACCTCACACTAAAAATATAGATACTCAAAATACAATTTTAATTATTTAATTATTTACTTTCTTCTCTCTTTATTTGTTTGTCAATTTTTATATAATTTTCGAATTCCTTTTCACCATCAAATCTCCATCATTTCCTGTCCTCTCTACTATCTCCGTCAATAAAAGTGGCAACCAGGTTTAAAACACAACTCACATGTTGTAGGAAGCGATTTGAAGGTTTCATGACTGGAAATCACAACAGCATGTTTGGTAGATCATATCAGAGATCTTTCTTTTTCTAGAGCCACCTCAATAGTGCCTGACAAGATCTTTTTCATTAAGACTCCAAAGAAAACCATCATGGAACGATTTTGTCACAGTGTCGTAAATGCTTTCTGAACTCAAACAGCAATTACACCTCAAAAGCAGGGGTTTTCGCTTTATTGGACAATCTAGGAGACAAATATCTATTGATTTTAAAAAGGAGGTTTTATGGCAAGTCTGCAATGTCAGTCAAAAAACAACATGCATTCAAAATTAAAATATATTATAAAGCCCCAAGCTGTGTTTTATTGAAATCTGAGCCCTCCCTTGAATACAATAGCTCGGGTGTCAATGTAGCAGTCATTCATTTCTGAAGTTTTTAGTTTGGCCATTTCAGATCCCTTAATGAGTTTTTAATGAGCTTTGTTAGTAGCTCCAGTAGCCTTCAAGACGTTTTTTTCCTGCTCCACCAAGGAGTATTTTACTGAGATTTATTTATCAATTAAGAAGTAAAAAGGAGAAAGTGCAGATTCTTCCAGGAGGCCCATTAAAGATATTCATATGTTGTCATTAGTGGCGATGGGAACGTAGGGATATATCTTCCTTATCTTTTCATCTAGTTCCATGGATTACATCAAAAAGTATTTTAATGGAGAGTGTGTAACGTGCATTAATTCTGCCAAGCATCCTCCCTGATTCCCTCACGTTCTCCTTTAATTCAGGCACTGTCTAATTATTCATTTACTTTTGCCTTAATAGAGTTTAGCACTTAAGCTTAAAGGTTCTTTTCAGAGCTGTAAAAACCCAACTTAAATGTGAATGAAGTTAGCTAATGTCATGAAGGAAATGGATGGTTATGCTCTTTCATAACCTTTCGTTTAGTTCGCCTCTCTGGTATCAGCAAGTTAATGAGAACATTTGTCAGACAGCAGATGCCTGGGTGTGTTGAGGTTATATTTCACTCAAAAACGAAACACAGTGGAATTCAAAATCGTTTTTATTGTATATACATATATATATATTGTAAATCAGGTTTTTATTTAAAAAGCATTGGTGGCTAATATCCTAGATTACCATGGTGCCTCCTTGAATAAAACTATATAGCAGTTACACTAATTAACCAATAGTTATTTGCAGTACATTTAAAGCAGACAATCGTATCCAAAACAACCTTCAGACAGTGCTTTAGTTTTTATGTGTGCTTTTTAAAATTGGCAATGACAAACAACAGAAGACATCTGCTCCACAAGTAATGAAAGCGTTACAACACAGTATGCGTTTGTAAAGTTTTATGAAGCGCAAATAACAGTAATTTATAAGATTTAACTATTCTATAAATTACACCAGACAAATCTAGCTGTGATCATTTCTCTTTAGCTCAACTAATGCACTTTGTAATGCAAACAGGCCATATACACACTACAAAGTTCAAAAGCCGTTTTTTTGTTTGTGTTTTTTTGGCTTTGTTTTGTTGTTGTTTTTATTTTGGGTTGTTTTTTTAAATGCAAAGAAGCCAAGTTTGTTTAGTTTAGTTTAGTTTAGTTTAGTTTAGTTTAGTTTAGTTTAGTTTTGTGCGAATAGTGTTCTTGGTGTTTTTTAATGCAAATAAGCCAAGTTTGTTTTGTTTTGTTTTGTGCGAATAGTGTTTTTGGTGTTTTTTAATGCAAATAAGCCAAGTTTGTTTTGTTTTGTTTTGTTTTGTTTTGTTTTGTTTTGTTTTGTTTTGTTTTGTTTTGTTTTGTTTTGTTTTGTTTTGTGCGAATAGTGTTCTTGGTGTTTTTTAATGCAAATAAGCCAAGTTTGTTTTGTTTTTTGTTTTGTTTTTTGTTTTGTTTTGTTTTGTTTTGTTTTGTTTTGTTTTGTTTTGTTTTGTTTTGTGCAAATAGTGTTTTTGGTGTTTTTTAATGCAAATAAGCCAAGTTTGTTTTGTTTTGTGCGAATAGTGTTTTTTGTGTTTTTTAATGCAAATAAGCCAAGTTTGTTTTGTTTTGTTTTGTTTTGTTTTGTTTTGTTTTGTTTTGTTTTGTGCGAATAGTATTTTTGGTGTTTTTTAATGCAAATAAGCCACAACGCACTAAAAAGTTTAAAAGTGTAGCTTTCTTGTTGATAGTAGAACCATCGTCATCAATGTAGCTACAAATACAGTAACAGTAAGTCTTACTTATAACAGAACTGTGTGTGGACTTAACCGTATTTGCTTCATAAATTATAAATCACAGATCAGGTATTCTGCTGTCACGTACATATGTAGCCTGCCAGCCAGGTGTGTTTTGGAGAAGTCAGATAATCAGGTTTAGAGCACGATGAGTGCCTGCATTCAGATCAAACTGTCATTGACTTCAGAGGCAAGAGATGCTGTAAAATATGATTCTCCTGTGATCCGTTCTCCTGGCAGAGCGGCTGTGCTCTGATTGATGGTTGTTAAAGCCATTGATGTGGCAGAGCTCAAGGTTTCTGTTTCCGTTCGCTTTTATAACCGTCCGTGTTTTGTGTTGGCCTTGTCCATTTTATGAAGTGCCCTTCGTTTGTAATCTGAGAGACCTGTACCAATTGCTTTGCTAAATCTCTTCTAGACAGTCTCTTTTTCTCTTTAATACACCTGGTTTATTGTGTTTTTATGCAGATTTGTAATAACCTCTATCACAGCGTATGAATATTTCAATCCACGTTAAACTGCTATTAGAGGTTTTATTACTTACTAAATGGTAAGCACATCCATCTTGGGTACAAGTGCAGTGGTTTAAAGATGAATGTGCAAAAAAAATAAAAATCCATGAAAAAGGCTCAAGACGACATCGGGTTCATTAGTCGTATAGGTCACCATTAATAATGGTCAGGTTAATAAATTGCCTGAAGTTATATGCTAACTGTGTTTTCTGTGTCAGAATCATTTGTGGGAATCTTAGTAGAAGGAGCAAGTCAGTGGATTTTGTGTAGTATGAACTGGCATGCCATTAAATGTTGTGAATTTGTTAGAATTTTTCCCATCATGCATCATTTTTAATCTCCAGGCACTGAAGACAAAAAGGCTTTTGAGAAGCTGAAGCTCTTGACACTGTATTCTGAGAATCTCTTGAGGTCGCTTATTCATTAGATGTATTTAACCGCGAATCAAGAAACTGAAAAATTCCCTTTCTTTCTTGTGTTTCGTGAAGGAGAAAAAAAAGGTTTCAAATGAAGAAAGTGATGTTTAATTCTGCAATGCTGATACAATCCTTTGAAAAAAAGAGTCATTTTTGTTTAGTTATGGCCTGCATCCTTTTCTTTAAAGTATTTTTTTATTCCTTTTTTAATTTTTTTTTCCTCCATTTTTTCTTTCAAATAGTATAATTTGATGTATCAGTAATATTATAAATATAAAGTTATAAATAAAATAAAACATGAAATGTAAAACAGCATTAAAATTAAAATGATAAGTTGCAATTACGAAATTTTGTAATTAAATAGAAACAGGAGCGTTTGGAAAACGTGACATTAAAAATAGTAAATATTGTGATTTTATAATAATTGTAACATATTTTTAAAATATTAAATTGATTTGTTGTTTCAGGTTTATTTTTGTAAACAAGAAATATCTAGGCCTATACTATATAATTTTTTACTATATAAATTTTTTTTTTTAAAGATGTAAATAAAGCATATATACATTGTTTTATATTTTAAAACATATATATTTTGTTACAACTGAAAACTTACTGTAGATTACTGTAGTTTGTTTTACAAGAAAATTTTGCCGTTTCTACTTAATTTAATGTGTAGTCGCTAGCAATTTCTGAGTGGAAGTGGTTCATACAGTGCTCCCACTAGCCCACAACAAGGTTTAGTTAATTATTTGTTGGCTCTAAAATGCTATTATTTGTAGTATGATCAAAAGTAGTGGTGTCTGCCTTAACAAGCACCATTAAGTATTGAGGTTATTTGGTTGTTTCATGTGAACTCTGATAAAAACAGCCCTTTATATGCTTCTGTAAGATTCAAGGCTTTTCCGAGTGTGAGGGAAGAATCAAACATGACTGCCTATTTATCTCAGCGTTTGATGTGTGTTGACACGACACTCTTCCCTCTCCAGGGCCGTCCACATTTAGCCCTCAGCCTAATGCCATTGCTTTCACGTACCCCAGAGCGATGCCCCCTAGAGGCGTACCTGCATCCTCTGCGCACCGCTTTCTAACAAACCCCAGAAATAGGGCAGCCTTCTCAGCACTAACCGCAATGGGACAATTCTCATTATTATGCAAATACATGCATGTTTAAGCAGGGGGGAGAAGAATCGACCGGTGGAGATGAAGAATTGCGGGTAATTAGCGGTGAAGGCATTTTGTTTGAACCTCGACAGTTTCAACTTTGGCGTGCGCGAATCGGAAGCCAGTCGATAAACAAGGAACAAACAAACATGGTGGGTGGGGGGTAGAGGAATGCGGCTTTCATCTGGAGAACACACGCAGATAAGGCAGCCGACTCATCAGCCACTAAATGCTGGTGTGTCGTACTGAGACAGCTGCTGAATTAGAGAGCCTCTGAAGTGATTGTCATCAACTCTTTAATTGCAAATAAGGAGTGATATGTGAGGTGGCACGAGTGAGCGATTATCAGGGATGATGTTTTGCCATTGTTTGTGTGATTGAGTGTCTGTTTATACAGACCTGCACACGTTTCATAGATTGGGTCCAGGAGCTTCAAAGCTTCTTTCAGGTCTTTCATTGTTTCTATTGTTTTTCTCAACAACTGGTCTCAGTGTTATTGAAGACCTCTTCTATTCTCTGCTTTCTCATTGTGTTGAGAGCTAGAGGCCTTTACGTTACATCTATCTATCTATCTATCTATCTATCTATCTATCTATCGATTGTTCGTTCTATCTATCGCTCGTTCTGTCTATCGTTCTATCGATTGTTCTATCGCTCTATCTATTTATCTATCTATCGATTGTTCCTTCCTTCGTTCCTTCCTTCGTTCTATCGTTTGTTCTTTCATTCTATCTTTTGTTTGTTCGTTCTATCTATCGTTCTATCTATCTATCGTTAGTTCGCTCGTTCCTTTGTTTGTTCCTTCGTTTGTTCGTTCTATCTATCTATCGTTCTGTCTATCGTTCTATCGATTGTTCTATCGCTCTGTCTATCTATCTATCTATCTACGATCGTTCGTTCCTTCGTTCTATCGTTTGTTCGTTCGTTCTATCTATCGTTCTATCTATCTATCGCTCTGTCTATCGTTCTATCGATTGTTCTATCGATTGTTCTATCGCTCTGTCTATCTATCTATCTTTGGTTCGTTAGTTCGTTCCTTCATTCGTTTCTTCGTTCGTTCTATCTATCGTTCTATCTATCTATGGGTCTGTCTATCGTTCTATCGATTGTTCTATCTATCTATCTATCTATCTATCTATCTATCTATCTATCTTCGTCCGTTATTGTTTTGTTGGATCATGTCATTTTGCCTATTGTTCTATGCATATTTTGTTGTTTTATGTTGTTCTACGTATCATTGTCTATTCTTTGTTCAATTATTCTATTGTTCAGTCATTTGTTCTTTTGATTAATCTGTCATTCTGACCTTTATACCTTAAAGTTAAATTAATTTATTTGAATTTCACTTTTGTTTAATTCTACTTCAAATATACAATTTAAAATATGAAATATTTATAAAATAGATGTAAAATGCTAAGTTCTTTTTTATTTATCTTTATTATTATACAATATATAAAATAATAATCTATCATCTATCATTCTTGTATTTTATTTTTAATTTAATTTAAATGACAATTCTGCATATTAATTGCTGTTTATTTTTTTTATTAGTCTCAATTTAGTTCTGAAGTTCTGAAAAGTCTTGTGTGCTTTCTGGGACTCTACAGTAGGCCTCAATATGTGGCCTCAAATGTTTTTCATTTCTTTAATATTAATTACGAGACAAGGACAGAAACAGAATGCAGAGTATTAATGATTCCTGGCACAAATGCACAGCTGATTGCATTAATTGTGGTTGCCACTAATTAATGTGCTACTTTTGACTTAAGACAGAACTTCTGAATGCAGCTTCAAGAATTTCATTAACCAAAAAAAAAAAAGAACCTTCTGAAGAACCAGATGACCTAAAGCGGGCCAAACATTGACCTTTGTGGGACCTCGAGAAATTTTTTGTCTCAGTATAAGGTATAAGACAATCTTTTATAGCTCGTTTTTTGCAAACACTCACTTTGTCTGATCGGAGGGACCTTTCGTTAATGATTCCTGGCACACACACTCACACTGTTGATTGCATTAATTGTGGGTGCCACTAATGAACGTACTACTATTGACAATAGCCAGAACCTTTGAATGCAAGTTCAGCAATTAGTTAGGTTCGTTTCAAAACTCTGATTACCTATGCAAATTCAGCAATTAGCCCCGCTATTTCCCAGGGCTTTTGTTGGATTATAGTTACACAGCTGCCTGATGTTCCCATGGATAATCAGAGGACAGGAAATGCATTGTGTTATTGACAGCCAGCCAAACCCTTAGAAGGCTTTGCTGAAACTGTTCCCCATTTTGAGACACTAACTATATTCAGATGCATTTGAATATGTTTAGCTGTGAATTCTGAGAAAATAACTCTCTCTGAACCGTAAATTCGATGTTACTGCAGTGCAGAAGACTTGTAATTAGCCCATAAATCCACAGTTATTTCTTTACAACTTTTATTTGTGTCGTAATGCTTTGCTTTCAACTCCTCTTCATCGCTCATTCACTCCTTGACCTCCCTCAACAATTGCTAGAAACTGTTAAAACAATTGTCACTCCGGGCACATTTTATGCATTAGCAATTCTCATAAACATCTGCCCTGCACTGCGCTCCTGTCTTCCCTAAGAGTTACACACATTCACACATTTCCTGCACACATTCTCACCCGATTCTCTCACTCTCGCTTTCTCACATACACAAATTGGCTCTTGCGTGTTTATACAATCATTGATGAAACATGGAGGTCTGTGAAACAGCTCCCCGGAGCACATTAGCTTTCTGGAAATGTGTAAGTGTGTTGTATTAGCAGACCGACTGGATGCAGTTTTAGGATGCAGAATAATGTTTACTAAATTGCGTTCGGCATGCCATTGTTTAAATATGTAGTTGTAGGGTAAACATGATGCTGGCAACAACAAGGTCAAGGGTTCAGTTACCATGGAATGTCATGTAGCAAGTGTTCAAGGCTGGCTGGTTGTGTTCACTAATTACCTTGTTGGTAGAACTAAATAATAAAAAATGAATTAAGCAAAGGGGAATAATGGGGAATAAAGGGGAACAAAACAAGGGGAATAATGTCTTAATGGCCCATTCAAAATGTCAATTTCATTTATTTTTATTTATTTATTTTTGGTCTGTTTACTGTTATTTATTTACTTATTTATTGTATTTATTTATTTTTTTGTATTATTTTATTTCGTAAAAGCCTTTTTTGTTTGTTTGTGTGTTATTTTGCTCATATGTAAAACAAACTAACAATATTGTATAAATAAAATATATTTTAGCTAATCATTCATAATTATTATTATTATTATTATTATTATTATTATTTGTTGTTTTCATTCATGTAAAAATATTTGGTAACACTTTAGAATAGAACACTTTTTAACATTTAACTATGACTTCTCTGTAAATAAATTATTAATAGTTATAAGGTAGAACCTGTAGGTATTGGGTAGGATTAGAGATGTAGAATAAGATATCAATATGTGCATAATTGGCACTAATAAATAGCTAATATTCTAGTAATATTCATGTTAATAAGCAACTAATAGATGTAACTGTTAATGAAGTGTTACCAAATTAATTTATTTATAATCAGTTTATATTGTGGTTTATTAAATGTTATTTGATTCATAGATGTTGAGTGGTTTTCAGCATGAAACCATTATAGTTCCAAGCAGTTAAATCATCTTATTTTCTCTATTCATCTGTTTACATTATTGTAAAATACTATAAGGCACTTCAAAAGTTGGAATTTAGAAAGCAGTGTTTCCTTCTGGTGTTGTGGATGCTGACAGGGGCACAAACAGAGAAAAACAGCAGGCCACTGTGCTGTGAATGAACTTTATATTACCTCTATAAATCACCCAACCGCTGATGGATACCAGCGCCCCGGAGAAAACGCCCGGAGATACTGATCTGAGAGCAGTTTTCTGCTTCACTTTTAACGGCAGGTGTTAAACACTAAGGGAGCGCTCCGTTCTCAGATCGGTGCTTGAGGATATGTTGTTTCGAGAGGTTTGGAGTCACTTGGGGAACCGCGAGTGAATTTATTAGAAAAGAGAGGTCAGGCCACCTGCGGTTATATAAAGTCACTCACACTCTTCATCATATTGGTTTATGTGCTTCAGAATGATGTTGAATTTGACACATATTCTCTTATCTACTCAGTCCTAAAGGCAGGAGGTTAGCAGATATGATATTTGTTATTTAGCATTATTACAATATACTGTAGTCTTTCACTGTTATTGAACGTCTAATCTCATCTTCTGATTGCATGAACTTTTTCATAAAAGCAAACTACTGGCTGGTTGTGGGTAATGTATTTATTTATGTATACACACATACATACCTGCATGCATAGGCCCATCACATAATTGAATAAATGCATACGTTTTTGTATTTATTAAATTTTTTTCATGTATTTTATTAATCTCTGTGCAATTTTTTAAAGTTTATTTGTGTTAATTAATTAATTTATTTACTTAACATCTAATTTCAGCTTCAGATTACAAGATTTATTTCTCAAAGAAAGCCACAATCTGTTGTTTGACTATAAAATTGAGGATGTTTTTTTGTGTATTTATGTAAGTTTTTGTTAGTTAGTTTATTTATTTATTTATTGTTCTATTTGTTTATTTGTTTGCTTTAATTGTGCAAATATTTGTACCACTTATTTGTTTTGGTTCACTGTTATTAGATGCCTAAGCATCAGGTTTGTTTTATTTGTTTGTTTGTTTTTCATTAGTCTGTAATTGTACTTTTGTTGCATGTTTAATTATATTTGTAGTTTATTTATAAACCAATCTGCTGTTTATTAGTTCCCAAGCTTTTGAGGAAGAACTTTTCATGCGTTTCATGTTTATTTTGTTTATATATAGTGTCAGATTTATTTGAGTTACTGTAGTAGCATGCAATAAAAATATCAATTTATATTAAAAAATGTATATACATTTTTTTGCATTTTTAATAATGTCTGATGTTAGTCACTTCATACATAAACGACTGTAGTTAGTCATTTTGCTTTTTTGTCAGTTATCCTCCTGAGTATTTCTTCACCAGAATTAAGTGTTAACCAAACCTGTCAAAACTATTTGAATTGTACATCAATTGTACATCACTGGAAATTATAATAGTGTATATACCTCTCATATGATGCAAAGCTAAACTAATGACCAAATCCCATAATTCTCCAAACAAAAAGGCTCAAAACGTGCTTTTCCAGGACTTTCAAACTTTTGGCCAGGCATTCAAGCAGTTTTTTTTTTTTTTGTCTCCAAACACTGTTTTTGAACATTGCTTCTCTTTGCCGAGTGACAGAAGCGCTACGATTTGTCTTGTCACGCACCGAAGGGCAGATAACTGTATGGATAAATGGAGGGAGTGAAATAAATGAGTGTAAGGGAGGAAAAATGCATCTTTGAAAGGTGGAGTGTGAGCAGAGGAGTGATCGGTATGAGGTGAGAACACAGTGATAGTGATTTAAAGCTACAGATTCAGAGGAATAAAGCCTTGTGCATTATTGATGAGCAGATAATCTAAAAGGATGTGAGATGAGAACATCACCTGGAGCATTTTGAACAGTCCCGTGTGTCTGAGGGAGAGAAAGAAGAGGTCATGCACGATGAAATATGCATCTAGAGACCCCAGAAAGTATTTGGATAACTATAGGGATTTTAACATTTACTATAATTGTCATTCTTCTGCTGAACACAAAGAAGACATTTCTAAGCATGTTGCTCGTCCCCACAGACTTCTATACTATTTTTCCCCCCCTTTTGAAGTAAGTGGCTGGTTTAGTTACCAACATTTTTCAAAATGTCTTATTTGATATTCAACAGAAGAAATTAACCCATATTAAGAGGGAGTAAACAGTGGCAAAAGTTTCATTTTTGGATGAACTATGTACATGAGTGCATTGTAATCAAATTCTAGAGCTTTTATTAGAACTAACGTCACTTTTCTACTATTTTAGTGAATGCATGAAATCAGTTACACTAACGTCTGACAACGAGAAGGTGTATAAACATCTTTGTCTGCCTAATTATGAAGTACAGCCATTGTTTTTAGCCTGACAAAGGCTTTTTTAGATGTAGTGCATTTGCCAAGTTTCATTAAAATAAATGATGCTCTGTTTGATGTTTGTAAAGAAATGTGTTCTCTTAAGTGTCCAAATATACTTTTTGGGGGCCACTATTTCTATTTCTGAAAATGCGTGACAATTTTAGTTTCATGTATTAATAGCCTGCTTTAAACAATGGTCTATATATAGCTACTCCACAGTGGGGAAAAGAAGATATTTTTTAGTGACACACTTAAAAACACGTTTTAGTTGTATGCGTTGCAGTATGGACGACTATTGATTTGGCACCTGAAATCTAAAGAAAGAAAGAAAATGGGGCGAAAAACAGAGATAGAGCTAAATACAGCTTGGATCCTCAAAAAGCATCTCACAGAAAAGTAAAAGCGAAAATAGTGTTTTTTGATGGCTTGGATACGTTTTTTAGTGACTGCGGTCTGCTATATGACTGATGACTTTTGCCTTGACCTGTTATACGTCCAGAAGAAAACATTAACACTCACTCACGCACACGCACACACACACAGAAAGAGAACAGGTTGTCATGGCTGAGACACGGCCATCATCATTTACTGAAACGTACTGTGAAATCATATCATTCAAGTCCTTTTTTTTTTTCTGTAAATGAACAGAATGTATTCAGTATTGAGTTACTGAACACACAATATACAGTATTATTTTACATTTAATACTGCTTATTTTCTTCCCATTTCTTTTTTATGATGCTGATTACATTGTTCATTCCCACACACACACATGCACTCATGGTTACATAAGAGTAAATGTACCATCTGTCTTCAGTACACCACACGCTCTCATACATGCTTGAATGTTTGAACACCACAAATTCTACCACCTGTCCACCAGAATACGACGTCTCGAGAAGTGCCAAAACACACACACACACATGCACACGTAGACATTGAGAGTGTCACAATACATAGTAGCCAAGAAAAGTCCACTAACAAAATGCAGTCTGTCTGCACTAACTCTTTGGGGCATACTGTGTGTGTGTGTGACACATTGACTCATGCTGTACGCTGATGTGTTAACAGCTCTGTTGACCCTCTCAGGCATGTGATCGTCTCTCTGTCTGATCAGTTTCTGATCTTGGTGTTAAGCTACAAGCCTACTGCATTTTTAGTAACTATACTACTAATTTATATTAAATCAAGTAGGAAATGTAGCTCGTGTCTAGATGAATGAAATCTTACCTGAATGTTCTGGTTGTTCTTCGCTTTTCCTCGTCCAGCCAAACTTCCTGCCCTTAGTATGTTGAGGTCAAAGCGAGGGACTTTAATGAAACCCCGTTTGCAGTCTGGAAGTGCTGTAGTCTCCGTGGCGAAATAGACTGTTTGTATATATTATTGATGATTTGTCCCTTGCCCTCTGTTTTAGTGCAGAGAAAAGCAGGTCAGCACCCGCAGGGCCGGCTGACTCATATTTCTGTTTCTTATTACATTCGTATTGCCATTCTTTCATTACTTTTTATTGCTTCTTTCTCGACTACAGAGGAGTCGCAATACTCTGAGACCTCATGCACGACCAATTTTCTTTGCAGCTCGGTTGTTTTTCCCCACTCCTAATGCATCATATATATGTTTTTGTGCATTATTCTTTTCCGCTGCAACTATTAGATGAGGCTTGTGTGTTTGTCGCTTTGATGAATAACCTCAAATTGTGATTCATTACGTAAATAGGACATGGATTTAGTTGATCCTTGTCCCAAATCAGGTAAAGTGCATTGAAACGCCTGTGGCTGTGCCCTCTGTGTTTAATTATTGTTGTTCATAATAATTTATTCTACCCTGTGGTTTTGCCTACATATATATAACATTACATGTTACACTGCCTCTTTGTTTTTAATGATTATATGATGTTTCTACGAGAGCAGCGGGATGCAGGGAAACAGAATGAGGGTGTCCGCTACCGTTTTGACCCTGTGGTTTAATGAAGTCTTGGCGGGTTTTCAGCTAAGTGGAGTGGGTGTTACGAAAACAGGATTAAAACTGCTTGTTCTACATTGCTGTTTAAGTGGGTGTTTAATCCATGGCTTTATGGACTGTCTGCACCGACGGGCCACTTTTCTCGAGCTCATTTTGCTGAAGTGTTTGGCCTCTGTCTGCACTGCATCTGACTAGGGGATGGCAAAACTCCTTTTAAGAATGGCATTTTAAAAATTAAATGTTGCTTTCAAGGAAAAAAGTAAACCAGAGCTAGCTGTCACTCATGAAGTTTTCACATTGCAATTATTTCAGATCGAATACTACTTCTGAAATACTGCTTTGTATGTTACTATTTTGTGTTTTTTATAATTGTATACTGTCCTACTAAAAAAAAGAACCTCCAAAATTTAATTGCTTGTTCTCTTCAATGTTGTTTTATTTCATTTATATTAGTGCTGTCAAACAATTAATCACATCCTAAATAAAAGTTTTTATTATTTTTTATTTTTACATAGTATATTTGTACACTGTGTTTATTTATGTGTATATAAATACACGCTCATACAGTATATATTTAGAAAATATTTACTTATATATATTAATATTTGTATAATGTATATGTTCTTAAAGGGGTCATCCGGTGCCACATGCACTTTTACAAGCTGTTTGGACTGAAATGTGTGTTGGGAGTGTGTGTA
>JAUCMU010000027.1:16444646-16454669 GCA_032275025.1 Enteromius treurensis
GTTGATTGACAGCAGCGTGTCACACAGACTGAACTGGTGTCTTACCTCAGACCCGCCCTGAGTGAGCCGTCATCAGAACGAGACGCAGAGACAAGTAAGACTCCTAAGAGATTGAGGTGTTTTGTTGTTGAATGTATTAGTGAACATAACAGTAGTGATTTACTCCCGACATCTGAGTGACTGAAGACAAGGAGGATTAACGTTGCGTTTGGTTCTGAAGGGAAACGCGCCCTTGATCAACCGAAAATATGTTTATGTTCGCGCGAATCATTCATGATCCAGCCTCACCTACAGAAGCAGTAAGTATAATGTATTTTAATGAATCTTTGCAAGTTGCCTTTCCTAATAATGTGCTAATTAGCAAGTTTCACTATGAATACGGAAAAGAGGGGCGGGTCAGTGGAGCTCTTGAAGATTTAAAGGGGAAGTACACAGAACAGAAAGATTTCTAAAGAACTGTTTTTGAAAGGGTAAAATGAGCGTTTTTTACACTATCTGAGAAATTTTAAAACTAGCTATTTTACAAACTTTCCATTAAGACCCTAAAGAATCATATTAGCTTGTGGAAAATTGGCTTTGTATCGCTCATTTAAATGCATGCGTGTGTATTTGTGTATAGATAAAAAAATATACACAGTACATAAACATTTTAAGTAAACACGATTAATTGTTTAACAGCACTAATTTATATACAATTTAATAAATAAAAAAATTGTATTTTTAATACATATATATATTTTATATTTTTTATATCTGTTTTGCTTTATTTTTATTTCCAATTTAATAATTTTAGTACCTTGTAAACTTATAGTTTCTAAATCTCTCTCTCTCTTTTTTTTCTTTTTTCATATATTATTTATATTTTAGTTTATTCTACCTTAATTTCAGTTAAAACTATTTAGTTTTATTCACCAATAACAACACTGATTCTGCTGTGACAACTTTGCCCATATAGTTTGCTCTTGGGGCATGTTGTCACAAAGTCAATAAAAGTTCTGAGCAATAAAAGCAAAAATGATTAATTGTGTTTAACACTAAGGATTATTGGTTTATTCCTGCACAGAAAGCCCTCAGAAATATTCATTATAAAAAAAAAAAATATGTGTGATAACTAGCCCTAGTTTCCACTGTGGTTTAATATGCATTGATTGTCCAAAAAATGAACATATTAAGAAGCACTGTAGAAAATATATTAGGGACAGATTTGCTAGTGTTTTATTTGTTTAGAGAGTCAGAAACATTCCCCTGTGACTGCTATGCTTTCCTCAATTGTACTACAGTATTAGAAAATATGCTAGAGAACTCCTTTGCTGTTCAGTATAATTGGGATACTATCATTCCAGTACAGTAGAAGCAGAAGCTGGTTACCACTAGGCAAAATCTAACAGAATAATCTTAGCAATAACTTCTTTTTTTGTACATTTTCTGAGTAGTGTTTGCTCATGCAAATATCCCTAATGCATTCTAGAGTGTTGCTATGCAGTTCCTATATTAACAACAAGCATCCTGGCATTCGTAAAGCTTAGAAGATCAAAGCACCACAAATACTTTGCAGTGGTTGTAACACTTGTACTTTCTGTAAGTGAGTATCCTGCTGTTTGAAGTCACTTTCTGCCTAATAAAACGCTGTGAGGGGCAGGTTTTCATTATCGTATTCTTTACATTGTAAGGTAATATATACATAGTCACTGGCTTTCCTGTGTATCTAAATCTATTCAGGCCTTGCATCATTGGTTTTAATAGAGGAAAAGGGGGGTGCAAAGGTAGGCAGAACTCCCTCTGCTCCCTGGGTCACTCATAATTAGCTGGGCTGCTGCCCTAGGGCCAAATAAAAACGGAGCCAGGTTACCTCAATCTTTTCCATCCGGGGCTAATCTTCTCCCAGTGGTGATTTTTAAACGTGTTCTGTGACCCCTGACAAAACACCCCCATAAACTACAAAGCAATATTCCAATGCACTCGAGCATTAAGTCCAGTGTTAATATTTTTTCCTATTTGACTGAAGGTTTTTTTTTTTTTTCTTCCTCTTTCGCCAATGTTCCACTTCAGCCCACTTTAAACCCTCCAGTCGTCACATTTTCATCAGCCATGGTGCTGAAGGCAATAGCGGCTATCTGATGAATGTATTAAGTTGAAATTTTGTAACATTACATGGTCTATAAAAAAGGGAAAAGACAAGACGACATAATGGGGGAAGCTGAAAATGCCTCTTAAGCAATTTTACTGGCAGTTAGACTCTCAGAGTGTGAATTTATACATTTTAAACGTTCCTCGCTGACATGTTTGAAGTTCCGTTCTTTTCATTGCATGCGAGTTATGCACTTGATCATTATTAGCACGCTGTTTACTCAGCTAATAATAATTGATAGCGTCAAAGCCTCAGAGGGAAATGGCTAATGAGGGTCTTTAAAGGAACATTGTGTCTGTGACATCTTTCATGGATCATGGCGCCTAACTCTGATGCATTAAGTGCTAAGGAGATGTCTTGTTTTGCATTTGCAATCATTTGCTGCCCGGGAGATTGAGGGACACTTAAAGAGAGAGCAGGAGTAAAGGAAGACATTTATTTGACGCTGTGGCAACACATGAGACGGATTGTGTTCAGCGGTTGTGAAAACATGGGCGGATTTCACAGAAGGTCACTAATTCAGAGCTAGAATTGTAAGCTTTTACATAAGAGGCGCTGCTCACCTTGCCAGTAGATTAATTGACTCGTCAACGTTATTAACTTCACAGATTCGGGCCCTTGAACTAACAGGCAAGATGTCTGACTCTGCCAAACACAAACTCTCAGGTTGTTCAATCACAGTGTTAATTAATTCAGCTGCTGTTATCTGGTCGCCTTTGGGTGAATGCCTTTCTGTGAATATTCCAGGAATAGTGTTTGTTTTCTGGTGTAAATGATAGTTGCTGAGACACTTTTCATGTTCCTCCTTTTGAAGTGTCTATAATGTGGAAATACTAGGCATGCTGCAAAATTACAATTATAGCTGATACGGATAAGCCAGTCAATTATTTTTATGTTACGGCCAATGTGAAGTACAGTACATGTATTTATTTATTTATTATTTGTTTAATCTAATGAATATACAAAAGAATAATTTATATATTAAAATGTATTAATACATATTATGTATTAATATGTGGGCATATCTTATAGAAAATTCATAAATCATTTAATTTTTTAATGATTAAATGTTTAATTAGTTAACATTTTACATCACTCACTTACATCATACACTATGAAAAATACATAATAAATGTGAGATTTTTTTTTTTTTTCAATTTATGGACCCTTGGGCCTTCAAAAAGTGTGATCTCTTAATAAAAACACATATTTTAGTGATTATCTGACAGGTGTTATAGATATTTCGTGTGTGATACTGCAGAAAAATCACTTGTAGCAGCTTTAATGCCATTATATGTGTGCTGCAAGGTTTCAGCACCACGGACAGCGGCCCTTATATACATATATATGATCTTACAGCCTTTTCTGTAATGTTCTGATGTTCTCTTAAGTGCTGCGACTTCTGAGTGTCTCTCTCTCTCTCCTTCATTTATCCACTAGCCTCTTTCCCTCTCACATTCTGGCAGTGATGTCTTTTATGGTTATTATTGGAAGAGCTTGCCTTCAGAAGCTGACACAATGGCGTGAGTAGTCCCTTGGGAACGTTTTTATATCAAGGTTAACTTCAAGTGATTAGGATAAGCAGCTGAAGTTGTTGCCATGGGGATGATGATGGGATGCTGAGCTGTAAAGCATGATAAGTAGAAGAAGAGACAGAGGGGTGCGATCGCTCCGAGGAGCAGTAAGAACAGTGGTAGATGTGAATGGCCCTAAACTATATGTGCCCATCAAACTGTGATTGTCTGCCATCTATTTTTACACGACATGCATGTAATAATTAATTTATGCTCATGGTTGTCATGCACCCAAGAATAGAGTTCACCCTCTTTCATAATTTCTAAACTTTTTAACCAAATCTGCAAACGGAGCTTATCTTGTCTGTTAAGCCTGGGCATGTACGTTATTAACCTTTGAAGTGAATTTAAACTCTTACATTGAGGCAAAAGTCAGACCTCAGATGAGCAGAGCTGTGCTTTAATTTTCCGACAGCAGGTGTTAATGGAGTGGAAACTGACTTTAATTAGAATAAGTTTGTTTCCATTTTACTCAGAAAGCTATTAGCAAAAGTGTCTTGTATCACATATCATTCCGTAAAAGGAAATCCATGAAGCGCATGCATTAGGCAAATCAGTTTGAAGCAAAACTACAGTTGCCCCAGCTTTATTCCGTTTAAAATGTCAGCTTATCCTCTTGAAACTTGTAACAGAGAACAAAAGCATCATAATTTCTAAATTCGCCAAAAAGGTCCTTCTGTAGGCGCTAGTTCGCTAAGCTGATTAGCCCTGCTGTCCAAACTCACATCTCAATCTGTCATAATCAATCTGGCCTTCCAGATAATGTCAGCATGCTGTTATTTGGCCGATGAGTGTCTGTTTGAACCCCCTGCGAAGTGCGTGCTGAATCAAATGTTTAACAATGCATGGAGTTTGTATCTCCAACCGTAGTCCATAAACAAGACGAATTTCTACACATGCGGGGCTAATGGCATCACTGCTGGCTCCAGTTGAATGGAATAACAGCACCTGGTCCCAGAGGTGCCGTAAGCGAAGAGACTGTTAAACCCGGAGATCTTCCTCCCTGGAGATCTCCCACACAGTGCCCCTCTCATTCCATCGTCTGCGAGTACCTCTCGTACCACGCTGGAATTAATGAGTCCTCGAGCGGGACTGTGGCAGCGCCTTTTGCTCTTTTGTTCATACCTTAGCATCATAATTTGACTTACGTAGGTGCTAATTTCACATAACTTGAAAGGCAATTAGGAAAATGCGTTCTTATGACTGGCAGGGGGGATTAAGGCTAAGCCATGGCGGTACGTGTATCCTACCGAGACTACTGATTCGTTTTTTTTTCTCCTCCATGAAAGCCAAGCCCTATTTGGCACCACACATTATCGGTCATCACGTTAATACCCACGTCTCGCATTGCCTTCGATGTGTTACTTTTAATTAAACTGGGAGAAGGCATGACAAATTAACACAGTATTGGAAAGCACCTTCCGAAAGGGCTGCGGCGGTGCGGTACAGTTTGAATTATGGGGTCAGATGAAGTTCCCCCCTAAACGTCTACAGTAATGACTGGATGAACATCTGGGTGGTGTTTTGGGTTGGAGCTTAATACTCGGGGCTGCTGTGACAAGGCGGATTTCTAATTACTGAGACGGCTTCACAGACTGTACACCCCCCTGCTGTCGGTGACTGCCATTCATTTTCTGAAAGATGCTTTTATGGGCAATGAATCAATGAATTAAGCGCTATTTTAAACCTCTTAATTTCTTCTTATTGCCCAGAGTTAATGATATTGCTCTCAGTTGAATTGGACTGTCGGTTCCCGTGGGGACAGGCACAGTGTAATTTGCGTAATCCATGATTTCTGGATCTGACACCCAGCCTGGTGCTGGAGAGATCAGGAAGGCTTCCTGTAAAGGAACTGGATGCCTAATTGGAAGGTTCAAGTGTGAAAAAATTCTGTGTTTATTTTCTGCTTGTTCTACTACTTTTTTAGTGTATACAGAATTTTTTTTGCAGTTTTTTTTAGCAATTGGTGGCATTTGCAATGTCAAGGTCATGGGTTCAATTCCTAGAGATTGCATGAACAGGTAAAATTCCAGCTACAAAAGTTTGATTTCATATAGAGTGCTGCAGGGATGACGTGCTTTTATAGGCCCGTACTTTTTAGCACTTCCGGTTCCATTGTACCGAAGTCAATGGGGTTTTGCTTAAATGCCTGAAATAAGGTCCGTGCACAACCTCAAGAATTCTTTTTTCATGTTCTATTCTACAACATAAAATACATCAGTAATGCCCCCTTGTGATATTTTTAAAAGCTTTTACTTGTCTCGAAAAAGGAGGATGCTATATGTGAGATTTTCGGGAACATGAGTCATCTCACCGAACAGGTAAACTCTTCTACTCATAAGTCCACAGCCTTGTTGTGTTATAATTATGCTCTTGCAAACTATTCTAGAAAAATGTTCAAACAAGGTGACAATTGATGGTTATATTGACGTCATGTGACCTTAAACTACATTTACTGTAGCTCTTGTCCCAATTATATTTAGACTTTGAGATTCATAGAAGTATTTTGTCTGTGAAGATTATCATGACCAAAAATCATAAACTTCTGTAGGTTGAACTCATGGCATAAATCTACCTTGGTGCATGTTTTAGCGAGACGCAAAATATGTACCAACAAGTACATACTTGTGAATCACTGTAGTTTCCAAAAGAAATTAATGGTAGAAACACATTTCATTAATTTTCATACATGGTTCAATTAATAAAGCTTTGAAATCATGACTTCAAAACCATATAAGTATGCTGGGATAAAACAGTTCAAATCTGCATAAAAGGTAGTTGAAATGGCACGGTTGCATAAACAAATGTGTTTTTATATCAGTTTTGCATTTGCTAACCCTATCGGTTAGGTTTAGGGTTGGTTTTGGCATATTTTCAACTTAACTTTTAGCAACAGTCACTCATATTTCAATTCTGAACCGCCGCAATACGTCCCTATGCCAACGTAATAAAAATGGGCAAGGATCACATATTGAACCTGTGTTTTAGCGCCACCAGCGAAACGTGTATTAAGGCACAAAAAGTGGTGCACAAAAAGTACACAGAGGTACATATTTTTTATGATACCAGGTTGTTTATTTCCTGGAGTAACAACAAATCCAATGGAAAAACCCTATTGGGCTATTCCATCCTGTTTATACGTATTCCACCCACCTTCAAGCACATTTCTCACCTTCCTCTACACTTCCACTTCGAGGTTTCATTCCCATAAAAGAGGTGTTACAAAAATAGCATGGCCAGAGAGATTGCCACATCCTTGTGCAATGTTTTCCTCCCCCTAATGGCGTCCAGCTGGGGCAGGTGTTGTACATCTAGATGGTGCTCACCTGGCAGGGCTCTGGGTTCCCATCAATATTTCACATCCTAAAGAACAAGCCCCGCTAACAGCGAATGGCCTAGATGTTCTGTGCTCATCCTCAGCTTTAGTATTCAGCCTCATAGAAATGTAAATCCAACCACAGTGGGGAGGAGAGAGGTGACGGGCTCAGTAAGAAATACTCCGGATGAATGGAGTATTTTTTCACTCGTTTATCCCTTCCGTCTCCGCTCAGATCTAGCTTTTGGAGAGCTTTCGGATAAACTGGCTTACTTGGCCGATTTAAATAGGCGTTGGTGTAGTCAGCGTTTTCGAGATGGGGGTTTGCGTGCCAGATTGATGGAGAATTGTGCTGAGATTCAAGTTGGCGTTAAATGCGGGATCGTCACACTGATGCGCAGCTTTATTCCTGAGGTTGAACTGGTTTAACTGACTAATGGGGGGACTATATAAAAGTTCTCTCAAATATTTGAAAAGGACACTGTTGAAAAGGCTAATTCTGGCCTGCTACTGTATTTGCATAAACTCTACATATCTGTACCACGTCCCACATTACTCAGTGTTTTCCTGCGTTTATGTATGCGTGTGTCCCAGTGTGACGGTGCTCCACAGTGAATTTAATTTGCCAAAGAGCACTCGCTTAAAGAGCTCCCTGAACAAACAAGTTAGCAGAATCTACGCTTGCCTGATGTCAAATTACAGCACCAAACGAATCTAACCTGAGCGGAGAATAAATTGCACCCTGTTGCAGTGTGTGAACAAGCCTTGTCCTTTTTCCTCTCCTTTCCCCTCCTCCCCTTTGCTTGTTTTCATGTCAGCTCTCGTATTAAATATACATTTTGCACTCCTCTACCTCACGCCGCTTGGTAATGACTCGGGCCTTGAATGATTTATGCAGATATTGATTTCACTGTTAAACGTGAGATTAGATGCATAGCTCCCGACGCTATTTATCAAAGACATTGGCATCTAATTAAATTGTCAGCTCTAGTTTTATGGCGGTACACTTCTATGAAATATTAAAGCTGGCTCTGAGATTACTGTGGCCCCGAAGCAGACGTCGGCACCTGAAAAATGATATTTACATGCAGAGGAAAGGATGCAGGGAGGTTTGGATTATTGGACTAATAAGAGCAAAGGTTGAAGGTGAAAAAACATGTTTGTTTCGCAGAAACGACGGCTAACGAAGTCTTAACAACCTCACCTGGGCATTGCCTGAAGCCGTTGGTGATTAATGCATTTTTTCATTCAGACAATCACGCAGGTCACCTCATTTGTTCCTTATTTAATTCCTTTGCACTAGTATAATTAGCTATTTACCCTTTGACAAGGCACGTTCCCACCAAAAGGGCGCTTTTTTTTATCGTCACACTGCAAAAAAAGGCTTTTTAATGAGATTTTAATTGGTCTTTTTGTACGTTTTCGCAGTAAAAAATATTTAAACGCGTTAAGCAATACCGCATATTTTAAGAGTTGTTTACATAAATACAACTGTATTTAGTATTTTTATTTGAACATTTTATACTAAAAATAAAATACAAAATACTGTACACTTATATCAATGATACATTTTTTAGTTTTTAATTTATTATTATTATTTATTTTTTTTTTTTTGTAAAAATATATAAATGCACATTTTAAAGAATAATATTTTTGTCTTTGTTTTTCAGTAAAAATACTTTAATGCATTAAAATCAGTATACTTATTTACATAGTGCTAGTATATTTGTTTTTTTCCCCATTTGTTATTAACTTTTTAAAATAAGTTAAAATTAACAAAAATCTATAAATATATATTTAGATATATATTTTCTAAAAACAATTTTTAATTTTGCAGTGTTGTTTCTGAAGTAACGTTATTATTTTGTGTAATATTAAGAAATATATATATATATATATATATATATATATATATAAATATTACGAATTAATAATGTATAATATATCAAGGCTTGTTTACGTAAATAATAAACTATAATACACTGCAAGTGTACTTAGTAATTTGCTCAACTTGTTTTTAACTTTTAAGTACAAGTACACTCATATATGTTTTATATTCCATAAATATTTTATGCAGTGTTGATATATAATTTGTTGAATATATGAAAAACATATTACAATGATAATTATTAAGTTTTTTGTTTTTTTTTGGTGCATACATAGATGTTCAGTTTAGCGAGGGCGTACTACCAGCCTCCAACATCTATATTTCAGCAGCAACCAGTTTCCCTTGTGCCACGCTCCTCATCTGTTTCGGCAGAGGCAAGATCTTCCGGCTCTTTCCGTAACTTAAGCTTGACCCAGATTCCCTTATCTGGCAGCGTGAGAGTGCTGTGGACTGGGTGGGGCATGTATCTCCCTGCCTTGCGTGTGCCTTTGATACTTCATAGCAAAACACGGGCACACAAACAAACAAACACACAAGGGGACTGATGGACAACAACAACACGCTGTGCTCATGCTAAGATTTGCAGGAAACGACTCTTTCCCCTGCCCTGAATGCACAAATACACCGGCCAACCTGCGCTCACTGTTTTTGACAAACTATGCGTTATCCGTTCTCTCTTTAATGAGCACCAGAGCAGAACATGGTTTACTTACATGCCACACAGTTCGCCTTTTTACTTTTCTCTCGCACACACATTCCTTGTGGATGCACTGGTACATGTGTGCTGGGTTTGTAATTTTCCACTGAACGCATGTTCGTTTAGCTGATGCTAAGATTCTGCGTTTTTGCTGTATGGCTGATTCTCCCCACGGCACATTTATCATTTAGAGCTGATATGAAGAATTAAAGGCCGATGTGCATGAGGCCTCTGGAACACCAGGTCCTGAAACATCTTAATTGCAATTATGGCTTTGAAAGAAATTATTTTGAAACGGCTGGACAATAAAGTGTGGATGTAGTAGAAGTCTTGATCTGAGCAGATCTATCTATCTATCTATCTATCTATCTATCTATCTATCTGTCTGTCTGTCTGTCTGTCTGTCTGTCTGTCTGTCTG
>JAUCMU010000027.1:16454769-16479014 GCA_032275025.1 Enteromius treurensis
CTATCTATCTATCTATCTATCTATCTATCTATCTATCTGTCTGTCTGTCTGTCTGTCTGTCTGTCTGTCTGTCTGTCATTCTATTGTTTTTTCATTCCATCCATCCATCCATCCATCAGTCATTTGTACTGTTTATTGTTCTATCCATTGTTCTGTCTTTTCATCCATCCATCCTCTATTTATTCATTCATTGATTCTGTCATCATTCTTTTATCTATCTTTCTGTGATTCTATCATTCTATTGTTCTGTCTTTCTATCGCTTAACATATCTATCGCTCTATTGTTTTGTCATTTTGTCATCCATCCGTCCATCCATCTATCATTTGTTCTGTCTATCTTTTCTATCCATTGTTCTGTCGTTCCATCTATTCACCCATCTTTCATTCATTTATTCACTCATTCTGTTATTCATTCTATCTATCGTTCTATCTATTGTTCTATCATTCTATTGTTCTGTCTATCTACTGTATTATTCTACCACTTTTTTAGTCATAATTTTTACTGAATATCATTCTGTCAATCTGTATTCTATTCTATAATCTATTATTCTATCTTTCTGTCCTCCTATCTATTTGTCCATTGTTCTATCTATCATTCATTCATCACCTTCTCCCAAAACCTTTCACTTGATTATTTTTTTTCTGCTTTACTGTGTTCAAGTTTGCATTGCAATTCTGCATTTATATAATGAAATTATATATATTTTAAGATTTAAAAAAAGGAAAGCATTTCAAATGAGCTTAAAACCCGCTAATCAAATCATATCTTGTATAACTAGTGGACTGTAATGGACGCATGTGTTTTCTACAGTAAATAAGTGCTATGAGCTGGCCAGTGTTCAGTGTTTGTCTGTGGATGACTGTGTGACTGTGTTTGTGTGCAGACACCTCTGACTTCCTGACAACACATCAGAGACACAAACATGCCTCACGTCACACAGCTCATGCGGCTCACAGGGAGAGGCAGATGCCAATCACACACACCCACTCCACATACCTACACACTTTTGGTTTCCTCTCTAATAGCTTCCACTGTGTCTTGGTACCCAGAATGCACTGCTGCTGTTCTCTGGAATGAGTGGCTCTGAGAGGCTGGGACAGGCCAGGTGCTGTCTCCATCACATAAATATCCCAGTCTTTTATAAAGTCTTATTTTCCCTATAGGGAACAGTCTTCTGCATCTCACTTCAAACTTAGTTGAGAAAAAAAAAATATTTGCACACAGTGAAAAGACACCACGGAGCAAACAAACTATACCAGTGTAGCAGAGATTTTTCTGGTGACATTTCCAAACTACATTTTATTCTACAACACTGTAAAACTTTGTGCATGTTTTGTCAAAACATCACAGGTCTTGCCCAAGAAGATCAAAATAAGACGAATTTAAAGGGTAATCAAATTTTCAGACAGCATATGAGTTAATTAAATGCAGTAAGATTCTATTTTGTCTTTTTTCTGCCCTTTGAGGAAGTAGAAGGCTGGCTGAGACGGCTGTACACGCATGTCTAAGTTGAGCTCTGTCTGAATTCATTTAGGTTAATGAGAAAGAAAGTGTTCCAGATGTACCACATTTAGCAGCGCGCTGGTTTCGCTTTGAGTATACAGGAGCGCTTGAGTCTCAGAATAACTGCGCTCACACACGAGCTGAATACGCTTGTCACTTACTGTTAGAATACTTTCTGTTGCTAAATACAGTTCTGCTCATACACAAGAGATTTACAGCAGAATTCTAGAACCAGTAAAAGTTTTATACATAAAAATGGCCCAAAAAAATAAGCAATTGCTAAAATATATTTCAAAATAGAGTATTGGTGTTTTACCAGTACATCAGTAAAATACATTTTAGAATTTGGTATGTCAAAGTTATGTCTTTAAAAAATTAAGATTTTCTGAAAAATATTAAATTTAGCTTCACTGTATGCAACATATATTTATCATATATTTAAATAGATTTCGGCCAGTTGTTATGAACGGAAATGCACTCAGAAAATTAATTATAATGCATATGTAGCATGACATGTGTTGTTATTTGGCAAATAAACAACAGTGCCAACTTTCTCAGGCTATAAATGGGAGTATTGTCTGGAAAAGAGCAAGACAAAGAGTCTGGGAATCAGTTGGAGAGCAAGACAAAAGTCCCGCTTAAGAGCTTGAGCCGAGAAGAAAGAAAATAAAACAAAGAACCAGAAAGAGTTGATGAAAACCAGTGGGAGCTGGCCTAAATAGTTTTGAATAAATATTTAAACCTTAAAGACACATTTCAAAGTCTTGAACTTCGGTATTGTTTTCTGTTACTGTGGACAAGGTTATTGTGAGTCTGGCTTCAGTAAGCCTTCTTAACTGATCATACTGTACATACAATGTTACGCTATTGATAAAATGCAAACGCAGTCTATATGTACTGAATTAGATTCTGAATTGATATGTAACGCTAATTTAACTTATGGACAATTGTTTCTTTTAAGTCTTCTGCTTTCTTGTGTGCTTGACCTTGACCGAGTTTTAAGAGTATGTGCTTTTCAATACAAGTCGCTTTAAGAACAAGCCAAGTGTAAAGCATCTGTAAGCTGCTATTATATGCCAGTGTCAGCCATCAATAAACCATTGTTCAAAGTTATTCTTTTCGTACAGTCCTTCACTCCTTTCTTCCAAACAGAAGGTGAGCTGATGTCTTCCGCCTCAGAGTACACAACGCAGATTAGCTAAGCCTAGCTTACATCATAAAACCATCACATGGTTGACTGAACTTATTTCTCAATTGAAGCATCCACAAGTGTTGTGCAGTCAATATTATAGTCAACTTTTATCCCTGTTTCATCATCTTCACAGGACTGGTTACTGAGTTAAAGACATTGGTTGGTGTTGAAGAGTGTGCATGCCAGGGTGATGGATGTTTGAAGAATGTAGATGAATACAAAAACAAATAAACCCATCTGAGGTTTACTGACCAGGAATCTTAAATATTTCAAATCAGGTATGAGTTTTAGTTTGTGATATATATATATATATATATAATGCCCATCTCTCAATGTCTTTTTTATTAATTTGCATGCTAAAAATCTTTTGACTAAAACTAAAAATTGAAATAAAGCTGAATATAAATTTTAAATAAAAAAAAAAATTAAAAGACAATTAGATGTTTTAAATTACATGTTGTTTACAATTAAATGTTGTCTAGGCAAAATAAATAAAATTGAATTACTAAATGGAAATAATTAAAAACTAAAAAAATAAATAAATAAAACACAACGACATTGAATGACATTGAAAATTAAACTGAAATGAAAATGTAGCCAGAAAATATAAAAGTAAATGGTAATGCAAATATTATATGTGACCCTGGACAACAAACCCAGCCCTAAGTGTTCATTTTCCCGAAACTAAGATTTATACATGATCTGAAACCTTAATAAATAAGCTTGGATGGATAGGGAAATATTTGACCGAGATACAACTATTTGAAAATCTGGAATCTGAGGGTACAGACAAATCGAAAATCAAAATAACCTTTAAAGTTGTGCAAATGAAGATCTTATCAAAGCATATTACCAATCAAAAATTAGGTTGTAATATATTTTCGGTAAGAAATTGACTAAATATCTTCATGTAACATCATCTTTTTAAGGTTTTGTGGTCCAGGGTCACATATAGTAAACACTTAATCCGTGGTTCTCAACTAGTGGTTTTTGTTTCATAAAATTTTCTCAGGTGTGGTCACAGACAACAGGGATACAACTGTTCTAGGTGTTAAGTTTGAATAATGAAGTATATGTATAACCATATAATTGTACAAAGCAAAAAACATTTAATAAAATACATACAAATCATGTGTTGGTATGAACGGCTGTGCAGCCAATCAAACTCTGATGTTTTGGTGCAGATTCATTTTGTGGAAAATAATAAAACTGGGTGGACTCCAAGGTCACTTTGTCCTCTAAAACAAAAAACTAAACTGAACTAAAAACTAGAGAAAATAAGATCCAAATTTTACATTTCAACGTGTTATGTGTTGTAAATTATTGTCTGGTCTGTCATTGTAATATTATTGCATTTTTGTTTCATTTTACAGTCACTTTTAATTAAGTATTATATATATATTTGTGTATTTAAAATATCTGCTGTCCTTCTCATTTGCATCAAATCTGTGTTTGAATATAAGACGACTGCAGAACATTGTCAGATGCACAGTTCTTTTCATCCTCTCAACGGGTTCAGAGTAGCCTAAAATCAGCCATTGACTGGTAAACCCAGACGCCCTGCTGTACATTACACCAATAATACTTGACTTGGAAAGTCAAGCGGGTAGGTGCCGTGCCCCCCACTGCCCCAACAGCCACAAGAGCCCCTCAGAGCTGGCTACACATGGAGCGATTACACCCTCGTTTAATAAATGCCCTCATTATGGAGCCCTGCTGCATGAGGGCCACCCTACTGGGCCCTGCCAGGCTTTAAATGTGACCTCGGTGGAAAGAAGAAAATGCTAGGTGCCAAGTGGCCCTCAAGTGGCAATTATGGCCAATACATGTCTGGGAATTAGAGGCAGATGAGACAGATGAACATAGTGCTCTCAGCGCTGAGCCTTTATCATCAGCCACACATATAGAGGTGATTTCCTGGACAAAAACTCCTAATCTGAGCGCCTCTAATTGAAAGTCAAGATGTTCTGAGGTAAAACTACTGTGAATTTATCCAGGTCGCTTATATAAGCAGATTTGTGTTTTGAATGTGTGTAAATGTTTCTGCTGAACTCTGAGTAGCTTGAATTTAGTCTGGTTAGTGCTGGTTTAATACTGCTCTCCAGTGAAATGTACTAGTTCGAATCCATCCAAATGTTAAACATTTACAACATTACTATAATTTAATTTAATTCTAATCTAGTTTTCTAATTAAATATATATTTACATTTAATTAATTCATTTATTTATTTTTTTTAACTCTTGTATTTAGAAATTTTATATGCTGATTTTGTGCTCAAGTAATATTTTTTAATATTTTTTAAATATTTTTTTATATATATATTTTTTCAAATATTTTTTAGTTGGGCTGCTTAATATTTTTGAAAAATCATGCATATATTCTGTGGTATAAAAATATACTACATTTGTGAAGACGTTTTTACATTTTGTGTCTGTAGGGGTGCGTGATTTTATTTACTTACTTTTTGTTTTGTTTTGTTTTGTTTTGTTTTGTTTTGTTTTTGATCAGTTTAAATCCCTGCTGAACATTATTTTTTAGTCATTCCTCATCATTTATTTTATGTTTATTCATTTTTATTTAACTAGTAATTATTTATATTATTTATCATATTATTAAAAGAACAAATAATACAAATATTATTATGATTATTATTATTGTTATTGTGTTTTAATTTTTCTTTTGACTGTATGTCTCACTGGTTGAGCTAGTTAACAAGCCTATTGCAGACATCAGAATGCCAAAATCCCATATTGCTTACAAGCTTCCCAAAAACAACATATGCTGGTGTTTTGGTGTTTTTTTAGCAGGGCTGGAAAAGTCTGTCACTGACTGTGGTGGCTGAAAGGAACGATTGTTGTTTGGGGACGAACATCATTTCTATTATGACAAAACCTCAGTTTCTGTTCCCTCTCACAATTTCGTGTTTTCAATTCACACTCTCACTCAAACTCATCTTTTTATGTTCTGTAAGTGTGAGCTTGTAAGATGAGGGGTCACACAAAGGGACGAATCACCAGAACACAGACTGACTATGAAGCGCTCTGTAACTGAAAGAGCTATGGTTTTCTGCTCTCGATGGGCTCCCTCCTCGCCCCACAGCATCGCGCATGCTGAACCCAGTGTCGGAAATGCTCTGCTTTCCAAGTTTGAGATGACATGAGGAGACGTTCCCCTGCTGAGGTATACTAGGGAGTCTTGAGTTTTGAAAGCAGCAGTGTGCCGAATGACAAACCCCCGGTCCTCAGATGGCAGAGAACAGAGCAAGGCACCCAGGCCTCCTGCCACTGATTATTTACCGTGTTTTGTGCGTCTTTCTGTCATAGTGATAGCGTGCGTGTGAGCTCATCCTTTTCCTGCGCGATAAAAGCCACTTCCTGGCAATGTTGACCTTGCCCGCTGCTGTCAGTCACACATAAAATCAAGCAGCGTGTTTAGGTTCTTGAGTTTCTCTGCTGCTGTCACGTAATTAAAAATAAAGCTTGCAAGGGGAGCACTGTATTGAAATCACTCATGCTTTCTATTATTCTTCTTTTGACACTTTTCTGCAATTAATTCTGCTCCTGTCGTTCATCGCACACTTTAAAAAGTGAGAAAGTGCAGTTGTTAGCTTAAAGAGCTGTTTGAGTTTCCATTGATGTTCTACTGTAGCCAGGTTGATTCAGTAATATTGATAATACTATACTATTTATTGTAGAGAATGTTGAGGTTTTGAAAGAAGTTTGTGCTTGCTAAGGCTGCAATCATTTTGATCATAACATTGTGAAATAAAACTACTTAATATAGAGTATTAAAAAAAAAAGTTTAATATATCTATAATATTTAAAAGATCCATTTTGGGGCAAGAAAGATTTTAAGTTTTTTGAAAAAGGTTTCTTCTGCACAGCAAGGCTGCATTTGCTTCATAAAAGAAAAATACAGTATTGTGAAATATTACGTTTTCTATTTTAACATGTTTAAAACTTTTTTTGAATTTTCAGCATTATTACTCTGGTCTTACAGAAACCATTGTAACATGCTGATTTCGTCCTCAAGTAATTTCTTAATAGTGCTGCTTAATATTTTTATGTGAAAACCATGACTTTTTTTTTTTTTTTTTTTACAATTTTTTTATGTTTAGAAACAAACCACATTATTTACATTATAAATATATTCACTGTCAGTTTTGATCAAGTTAATAAATGCTTGCTAAATTAAAAAAAAAAGAAAACTCAAAAATGTTTATTAATTTACACTATAATATACAATATTTAATAACTACAGTATATCAATTATATATAATACATAATATAATATGTGAAGTTTTTTAGCATGCAATTTGCTTTTAAAACAAATCCTGTTTAGCTTTGTGTAATCACATTGATTGCAGATATTTACATGTTATTGGATGTTTGTGTACATGATTATGTAATGATTTTGACATTAAGACCTGTTACCCGCTTTCAGTTGCATGTAAACACACTTCTGCTGTCAATACGCTAAGACCACCAAGTGTTGATTTTTCACCGAAGCTTTGCGATCTTTTAAAACGGGTTTCATTGAGTGTCATGGCGGTTTATTTAGCTAAAGTGTGTGTGATGCCATTCTGGTTTCCCTCGGTGGCAGTCTGTGTGTCTGTTTCTGTTCTCTGTCATCTTCTCAGTTCCTCGTCTCTCTCATTTTATGCTCCCTTGTGCTGGATATTATTCTCGGGAGCTGTGGAAACCTTGACCCTGTGCTCTCAAACACCTCACCCTGTCACCATCCTGTCCTCTCTCTCAGCCACCTCTCCTCTTAGCGGCTCATTCGAGAAGTCCAGGGCCGGAAGCCCCCTTCCCAGAGCGAGCGCACACACAAAAGCACAGCTCTGGATCCGTCTGCAGGGCCCTGCACGCATGACTGCCCCGCTGACGGCTGACAGGCTTTTTGGGCTTTTATCCGTCATTGTTGCGTCTGTCTATTTTCCTCTTCTCCTCTCTACTCCCGTCCTCTCCTCACTGCTTCTCTCCCCCTGTCACACCATCCACAGCTAGACTCCGGTCTGCTGTCTTCTCCTGTAATCCCACTCTCCAGAAAGCCGTAATTGAGCGAGGGATTCATGCAGGGATTATTGCAGTGATTTGAGGAAAGTGATAGTGCCACATTTCGGGGATATTTCAGACAGACCGAAGCATTTTAGGGCTGAAAACATGAAAGCGGGAGGGCGAAAAGGGAAGAGTGGGTAGATCTGCCGTGTATCCAGCGCAAAAAGAAACGCTCCCCTTCAACCCTCTAGTTTGACACGGTCGATACTTTAGTGCACGCGTCTCTGAGTGCAATACACATAGGAAGGAGTACAGCCTTTACAAGGTGATTATTTCACTCCGATGAAGCAATTTGTCTGTTTCCAAAGTGATCGACTTTGTTTATCCTTCGTGTCACTTTCTCAACTGCAGCTTTTACACATATGGCGTTCTATTCAAGGTTTCGCTCGCAGATATCTGTTTAGGCCAGTAGTTCGTCTGATTGAATCCGCTCAGCAGTGTCGACTGCATCTGTTTGTGAAAGCAAGCGTTCGTCTTTGTTGTTTTGATGGAGCCGTGCTGTTTTCTACTGAGGGTCACAGTGTTTCTTTGAACAGGTATTAAATAACGTTAAGCTCAGGTGTAGATTTGAAGGTCCTGTGGATGCTCGAGAATATATTCAACTGTTCAAACGTAAAATAAATGAATACTTTTTAATTGAGCAAAGACGCATTAAGTTGGTCAAAAGTGACATTCGCTCTATTGATCAAAGAATACACAATAGTTTTGTATTTATAATGACAGGAAATGCTTTGAGCTGTAATTCAGCAAATGGAGTAATGATGCAGAAAATTATAATTATATATATATATATATATATCCATATAATGAAAATCATTTGCTACCAGCAACTGTTTGATTACCGACATTCTTCGAGATTTCTTATATTATGTTCAACAGAAGAAAGAAGTTCATACACGCTTGGAACAACATGAGGGAGAGTAAATGATGACAAATTTTTTAGCTATCACTTTACATACAGTATGATGTTGCACAAGAAATTCTAGAGTGTGATATAGTATTTCTTGTATTGAAATATGCCTAAAAATATACCTGATTTATGTAGAGGACATGACATACATGTACATGTGGATGCCCAGAACATTCAAATGCAACATAAAGTGTTAATACACATGGAGCCCCAAAGTACATTAAACTTTGTTATTTTGGACCTTTGCCATTTTTAGGCAGACGAGCGCTTGATTTCCCAAAGCCTATTACAATGGAGCGACAAATGCAATTAGCAACTTCTTTTCGCCTGCACTTGCTGCGTTCACCAAAAAAATGAAACGTCTATGCCGGTTAGCTCTGACTGTAATCGTGTTACACCACTTATTTATGCACGAAAAGCGGTAACACACATAAAAATAAGGTGAAATTATATGACAAACATTTAATTGGAGATGGACAGGATCGTTTAAAGGATATTAAACTGCAGTGCGCACAGTTTTGGGTGTAATCAGTTTAGATATTAGAAGCATGTGGGTTGTACATCAAACCCTGTAGGATTTAAACGGCTTCCAAATCTGCAGAGGGATGTTGAAGTTTATTTCCTCCGAAGTTTATAAGCTGCTTAAAGCCTTTAAGGACTTTAGCATGGGCTGCCATAGAAACATCAGCCTCGGAGACAGGCCTGACTAGCTGCCACTGAAATTCGGGAGGGAAGTGTGTGTGTAATATAGAGCTAAGTGTGGATAAATGTAGTGTCCTAGTTTCTACCGGCTAAGGTAAACCATCTTGGTTGTTGTACGTCCATTGAATACAATTTGTGTCACATCAGAGTTTGGTTTTCCGGAAAGGTCTTGAAACCCACAAGGTATTGTGTAACGCAGCTTCGTTTTTTGATATTATTTTTAGACGTATGTTTTCTCAGATTCTCCACCCGAAGAGTTGTCTTTCATTCATCTGCACTCAGGGAATCCATTTCCTTCTAAAAACATTCTGCATTTGAAATGCTTCCTGTGACCATCTGATCTACAACAGCATGTTGTTGTGGAGCTAAGAGCAGCTTTTTAGAAGGAAAGATGGATTGACCCTCTCCAGGGGTGTGTTGGGTGAGATTACCCTCATTATCGCCCATCTCGGTGCCTTCCAGACCTCCACCGCCCACCCGAGTCAGCTAATGGAGGCCAAACAGCCTCAGCTTGGAGTCTTACTGAACTCAACCAAAACGAATCGCTTGTGTCATCCCCGGCTCTCCATGATATTGGTGAATTTAGACGTTTAGACCTAGTTTTATGGTCTATATCTTTCTGTCTGAATGTCAGAGAGTAGATTTTTGGTTTTCTTATGTTGTTGAGTGAATAAAATGGCAAATCTTTTAAAGATTTGTTGGTTGGGTTGGTGTGTTCCAGGTATTACGTATTGTTTTTTTTTTTTTAGATACAATAGACAAAAACACGTTGTTCATCAGATTTCTTTTCCCTACGAACACATCGACAATAAACGTAATTTTATTCATGGCATCTCGTCTTTCTCTTGTATTGAAAAGTGTATTTGCCGGCTATCCACTCTCCTGAGGCACAAGCAAATATGCACTTGTCAGCTCCAAAGTGCGTTTTTTTGCTTTCCTCATCCATATGATACCCAGACGATAGCGTAAGCTTCTCATTGTCGAATGTGTGTTTTTCCAAATCTCTCCCTAGACTAATAACCTGATGCTGTATTTCTAGTTTTATGAGTCCTGGAAGTAGTGAACGGCGGATTTAGTATCGTAAAGAAAGTGTAATATATGATTTGTGGGTGTAATGAGCAAGAAGTGGGGCTCTGTGAGCAGAAACACCCTCCGCGTGCTTTTGATTGATTAGTGAGGGTTGTAACCAGCCAAATGTATTCACGCCTGCCCTAATGCTGTGGATTGTGGACCGGGATATTAGCCTGTATGCATTACAGTGACATATTCACCTCAGCCAGCTCAATAAATCTTACTGTGTGGGGAAGGAATTCTGGGGATCCATTTTCTGCCTCTCTTTTCAGGCGCATGTAATGTGTGGAAGGCACAGAGAGGGTTTGCACAGGAGATTTGAAGCAAAAGACAGAGAGACTGAGACACACCACAGGGTGGGGCCATAGAACCTCCACTACTTCACTTGACTCCATAGATCTTCTCCAAATCTAGTGAACTTACTACCTATATATCATTTTAAGACATCATATGTGGTCCCAATGGGACGAATGTTCCAAAAGTTAGATACCAATTTCCAAGATACCTCAGTTTGGTCCAGTTTAAGGCATCATATATATCTTTTTGCAGAGAAAGAAATAGCAGAATGCACCTGAGTGCATGAGACTAATGAGGCATGAGAGAGTGTGTGTAGTAATTTCAATGGCCTGTCATTAATTAGTCCTATATCTTTTTCCAGATCTAGTGGTATTTGTCTGGCAAAGAATAAATAATTAATAATAAAAAAAAATCATGCTTTATTAATTTATTATATTAGTTTTTTTTGTTGATGTTCCATGTTCCAGTTGCTGGGTTGCAGCAGTCATCATAGCTGTTGAATATCTGACCATAAAATAAATGTTTTGCCAGTAAAAAAAAATTTAATTAAAAAAAAAATCCATATTTTTGGGATTATAATATAATGAAAATTACAAAAACATGAATATAATGTTACACATATATTTCACTTGATTACACACTCATATTTATATATGGATTAATTAAATTAATTGTATTACATTTTGCCAATTGTTTTAAATATTTGGAGTACTTTTGTGTTTCTTTTTTTGCCTTGAGTTCTGCTTACAGTTTTTTCCAGACGCTAGGACCCATTTCTCAATACTTAGTTCCCTTTTGCAGAACTCTTCACACAGTGAGCACAACAGAAGTCTATGTGGGATAAACTGAGGATCAATTATCATTGTTTTGGCACAAAATGCATTCAATGACTACATCTCTCAAATTTCATGAATTCTTTTCTCAATCAGACACAACAACTGCCAAAAATCTTACGCACAGGACATTTTGCACATGCTTACGTACTGTTTTCAAAACTTATGTTAAACGTATGTTCAAAACAATAACAGAATGCAAAACTGAATAAGACAGCAAAATTCCAATTTTTATAGATTAGCATTACAATTGTATCTGTATCAGTGGATGTTGTGTTTACAAATTCTTGTATTTTGGAATTACTTAGTGCAAAAAAATTTAAAATAAATAAACGAATTCTGCATAATGTCTGATTCATTCCAGTAACATATATAGCAGTTATAAACAATATCTATAGCAATTATAAACAGAGATGCGTCCTTGTTTTACACAAGAAAACACTGTGTAATGTTACATGTTGTTAGTGTTTTTAGCTCATTGTGTTGTGGGTGGACAAAAGTGTGTTTTTCGGCTGTCAAACTTTGCTAGTGTTCTGGAAGAATGAGTTTTTTTAGAGACCTGAATAAAGTGTTTTGGTAGTTGTAGTGCATTTTGAATGTGAAATGACCTGCTTTGCCAAGCTGAAAGTCTGTTTTGGAGAATTGTGCGAAAAGTTTTGCAAAAGTGACCTAAGCATTGAGAAATGTGTCTTAGCGTCTGTGAAAAAACTGTAATACGAGGTTTGGTTTTTTTAAATGAAGACTCCCTAATCCGCCACCAGATGTCACTTTAATCACGTTGATCGTTGAAATGTCGTTGTTTAGGAAGATTATGGCTGATCTGAAGAAACGTTTATTTTATTATATTCTGTGCAATATAATCTTGTGGGATTGCCTACAAATTATGGTGCAAGCAAAACATTTATAAAACATATAAAAAACATAAGAAACTGCACTTGTGTTAATAGAGCCGTCGCCCTCCCCGTTCTTATCTACGCCTCCGCGTTAGCTAACCAATCAGCGACGGTATGTAAATGAGGCTGGAGTGAGTACTCCACTGTCTGCTGACACGAGCGTCATTCTATCTCTCCACTCAGCGTGTGCAGCATAACGTACTCGTGCTCCTGGACCGTAGGATTACATGCCGACTGAGCAGTGAACAGTGCGCGACACATACTAAGGATATCCGTTTCTAATGTGCAATATGACTTTTGAAGAACCGTGTGGAGACAACCCAACGGAAAGGTATGTTTTCCTGTAAAACCTACTGGTGTTGCACACGCGTTTGTTATCTGTCCGTTAAAAGATCACGAGGTGCACAAATCATTTCTCGAAATTTTAATACAGATTTCCTCCTGGCCACTTCTGCTCATAAATTACATAAACGGTGCGCATGGTCTGCAGTTCCTTGCTTAAAATGCCTTGCTGCATCGCGTGCAGAAGTTTGATCAAACGACAGCTGTCGTGACATTGATTTAAATGTCCTCTTCAGTTGCAAATCGCGTTTATGCAGAACGATTCCCTACATATTATGATTTAAGGATATGGTCATTTTGTGTGTTAATGAAATCTAATGTTTATTTATTTATATATATTTTTTAGAATGGACTCTGTTGAGAAGGCATTGGAAGAGGTCCTGACTGCTGCATTACCTCAGGGCTGCATCACTGTCGGAGTTTATGAGGCAGCCAAGTCACTTAACGTGTAAGTGGTCATTGAAGATCCCTTCTAAACCATAAAAGGGTCATTCCACGTTTTAAAAATGCGATAAATGTTGGGATAAAGTCAACAGGTTAACTTTTTTTTCCATGTTGCCATCACTTATGGTCATGACACTACAAATAGGCAAATGAAACTACTACTAACAAAACACAAGATAAAGATTTATAGAAGGACTGATTTTCAAACTTAAAACTTGTTTTTATTATGTCTTTTTCACATTTTTAAATGTACTTTCTTTGTCATTTCCGCAGGGACCCAGACAATGTGGTTTTATGTCTGCTGGCTACAGACGAAGAGGATGTGAAAGACGTCGCGCTTCAGATTCATTTTACCTTGATTCAAGCGTTCTGCTGCGAGAATGACATCAATATCTTACGAGTGAACAACATGAGACGTCTGGCGGAGATCCTGGAGGGCGTGAAACCGGGAGGAGAGTCGATTGATCTCCACTGCGTATTAGTCACCGTACGTGTCATTTCACTCTCCCAGTATCAGTTTATTGCTTGCACGCAAGGCAGCCCCAAGCGCGCAGATCGATCACAGCTGCATGGTGCAGAATTGTTCATGCATATTCGTATTAACTGCCAGGAAGGTTTTGTTAAACTCTTTGAGGGCGGCCTGACTGAAGTAGTTCAGTGATCCATTAGAGCGTCTGTGATGTGGAATTCCAGCCGATCTGGGGCTGCAGTAAACTGGCAGCTCTTCTGTGAGATCTAATAGCAGTGCTGAACTTCTGTGGCTGCCGTTAGTGTTCACAGAGCTTCCTGTGCAACACTGGGGCATTTCTGCAAACACAGTTTCCTGGAAAAAAAGCTCTGTGAAGTGACCATCTTTAACAAATTAGAGAGAGGCCCTTTGAAAACAAGTGCTTGTCCGTTTACCAGCAGCTGTTAAAACCGCTCAGCGCCAGACCCTTGCTGTGGATCGTCTGAATTGTGTCATTTACAGCTTTTCTCTTTTCTCTCGCAGAATCCTCAGCCATCCACGTGGAAGGATCCAGCCCTCAGTAAACTGAATCGATTCTGCAGAGACAGTCGGGGATTGGACCAGTGGGTGCCGGTTATCAATCTGCCCGAACGATGAACAAAGGCAGAACAAAAGCAACAATGTCAGAGCTTTTTATGGGCTCCTGCACTAGATTTGTGTTCTGCTTTGGATGAAGCCTATGAGACACGAGGGGGGTTAACAAAATGCAATGGATGATGTATGTTTTCCAGCAAACCCAATGATCAGAAGTGTGGGTTTTGCTTGTCCGGTTGGACAGGCGATTCATGGTTTCACCTCAGAGCAGGAAGAATGACTCAGCACTGCGTTCAGTGCAGTGCTGCCGGGGAGCAACAAGTTTGCCGGGAACTGTACAGGAAACTGATTCACACATGCTGGATTAGAGTACTACTAAGTGAGCTGAGCGACTGGAGAGTGTTCAACTGGAATCTACTCAATGAAATGTGATCAGACAGTCTGAGGTCAGATGGACTGTTAAATGATGGGCATGTCGTTTTTGCAGACATATTGCAATTTAAAAAGAGTGTAACTTATAGGGTTAATGCTGTCCTGTATTATAATTATTTAAAAGGAAATATACTACCCGTCTGCGGATTTAGATAGAAATTAGTTACTTGTTTTAATTCAACCATTCTGGAATATGTTCCGTATTTTAAACTGTTAATTTTAAAACGTTTAATTTATTATTTGTATTTATATTGCTGCGTTCATTTTCAGAAATGTAAAAATAAAATGTCTGAACCATGTGCATCAGTGTTTCTGTCTGTGAATTGAATAGCTTTATTTGTATTCATGTATTTGTTATTATATTTATGCATATGTTAAGTGTCTCTAAACGCTATATGAAAACAGTGTGCGTGATATATTGATACCATATCGGTTATGAGCCGATATTAGAGGGTATTGTACTCTCTCATTGCCCATATTTGTACATTTAGCTTTGCAATCATCTAATATATTTACTGTATAGATTATGATACATGTTTATTTTTATTTATAAAAAATGAACCACACTTCAAATGAGAATTTTTACTGTACATTATAAAGTTGTAATGCCTAAATCCACTTGCAGCATTTGAAAATACTTTATTCAAAAATATGCTATCATTGCAAAATTATTATTATTGGGTTGAAGGAATCAGTTTTAATATCAGTGTCATCTTTGATCAGTGACTACAAATACCACATAGGACATTTATGTGCATACACACACAAAATCGGACTCTTAGAACTATTTATTTTGATTATATAAATGCACCGTTTGCAAAATGTTTTACGAGGCAGGCACATTCTGAGGGAAGAGGGCAGTTTTAAAGTGTCATTGGGCTTTGTTTTGTCAACAGCAGTTTTTTGAAAACAGTCCAACAGCTTTCTTCACTTGTATTGCTAAAAAAAGCTGTTTCCACAAGTAGGCGGGACCGAGAATTCCATTACGTTCACTACGGCAGCTGGGAGACGCGTGACGTCGGGTCATCGTGGCCTTGTGTCTTTACACAAAACAGAAGATAATCCGGGCACCGACCAAGCCAGAAATAGAAACAATTCTGAGGGAGTGAATCATACCTGACAGCACCAGAAGGGGTGGGGGACATGCTAAGCGATAGCTGAGTTAAAATGTGGACAAAAAGAAAAAAAGATAGTGTGAGTCAAGGCCATTCGAGGCTGCAGCAAGAGAGCTGACAGCTAAAAATAGCCCTCTGTTCCCTTTGCTCAGCTTAATGAGACAGGACAAAGACAGAGAGAACTGGAAAGACCCTAATACTCACTGAATACCACTGTAAGCTGTTGTTTCAGTTCCAGCTAAAGTATTACTGCATTTCTGAAGCAGCTGGCGCTAGAAAGCAGAATTAAGGCTTTTAGTAGACATCTTTATACTACTTTTTTTTGGGATCCTGGCAACGTGTTCATTATTTTTAGGAAATCTTCATTTTAAAATGGTGTGGATGGAGGGTGTGAAGCTACACTGGGATCTTTACTGACTCCATACACTAGCTGGGGTTCTAAAGTCCATTCAGAGAGCCAGACTGGGCCATTTTGGGAGGGGTATTTTTGTACTAAGCTGACTAAAAGTAAATAGGGATGACAATATGTCCCTGCTGCATTGACCTCTGATGTTTCAACCGCCCAGCCTGCCATTAACCTCATCCTGCTAAATACAGGTTTGCAGGTCACACAGTGGTACTTTCTCTGGGAAACTCCAACTTCATTGGGTCCATGATTTTAGCTGTCGGCTGTTCCCATGCATGAGGAATGCAATTGTTTCTGAAAAGGCCAACTGCAGTGCCGTGATCAAACCCTTGGAGTACAATTTAAAGGGATAGTTCCTTCAAAAATAATAATTCGGTCACTCATTCACATGTTACATTCATGTTACATCAGTGCTTCGATTATAATGTTATGAAGCTACAAGAATACTTAACAAAACGACAAATTACTTTATTCAACAATTCAGGCACGTTCAGGAGAGTACCATGACACATGCGTGTGCATAGACACCTGTGGTCTCGCAAAGCTCTGGTATATAGCTTAATATTACAAATAAATAACAGGTAATGTACTCAAAGGCTCTTCGTTTCCCTCGTACAGGATTACGGGTTTATCCTGGAGCTTTTCCACAGAGCTGACAGGTAATTCTATCACTAAAAATGACACGATCACAAAGCCAGTTCATCAATCATAGACAAGATGCTCTGCTGATTACATCGATGTAGGCCAGTAAATACTGCCTGACCTGTTTCCGAGTGTAGCAGGTATGAGAGGAGCTCTACTGGGATCATTGCATAACAACAGGGCTTTGACCTGGAGCCCCAAATAAAACAATATCAGAGAAATTAGAGCAAGTGGGAAAAGTGAGATCATGAACACCTGGCTGCTGAGGGAAAGCATTAAAAACACATTATCCTCTTCTGATAATAATGCCAAAATACGCAAAAATCAAACCAGTTACAGAGATATTTTTTCCTGTCAGTGCTAATCTGAACTTTCAACATCCCCAAGATCCTTCAGAAACCATTTTAATATGCTTATTTGGCACTTAGGAAGCATCGTGTTTAGGGTAAACAAAGCTGAAAACAGTTGTTCTGCTTAACATCTTCATGGAAAGTGTGATGCAATCTTTTTCCCAGGAGTTTTCTGATTAACTAAAAGATCAAAAGAACAGCATTTTTTTAAAATACATTTTTGGCTACACTTGGCTAAATTAAGGTTTTGTCACTGCTTAAATACGAACTAGCAAAGAACAATACTTCTACAGCATTTATTAATATTAGTTCCTCTTGTAGATAAATAAGTGCAAATGTTAAGACTGGACTGACCATTTAGAACATACACAAACAAGACAACAAGATTGAGAATAAATCTATATTTAGTTGGAAAAAGACAACATCTACAACTCAGCACATTAGGAAACAGCTCTGGAATTTCAGCACAAAGGAAGATGGACAATTCACTCAAATGCACAAAAAAAGAATGCTCTTCATATTAAAAAAAAAACGTTTTTAAAGGCATAAAGAGACAAGACGGCAGACTGAAGAGCTTGTGCATGTCATATTTTCATACAATAGCACCTTCAAGTACACAACAGCCCAATCAACAACAGGCCACTGAGAGAACCCAATACTAGAGTTGGGAAACATTACAAATATGTCACTTTAAAAGCATCACACAATGCAATTGCCATTCAAAGCATACTGCTTTTCAAACAAGATTAAGATTGTGGTTTAGAAGAATCTTAATGCATGTACAAGTTCAGTTGCATGATGCACAGGCGTAGATATATCCAGCATGAGAGATGAGACAGATGTGCAATGATGAAGACACACAGTGAAGATGTCAATAGGTTCTCAGCGCCGCTGGTTCACAGTAGTTTAACTCTGGCTGTCGTCTGGAGACAGGAGCACGCGGTGAACGAGTCAGAGCAGGAATACTTCCTTAAGGCTGGTTCAGCTGGTCTGGTGAAGTTGTTTTCTACCAGCTGTGTCATGAAGGCATTACACACTTTCACTAAATGCATGGCAATTCACAATAGCATTACAAAACAAGGAACGGGAGCTGTAAACATGGAATGATGTTAAAATGCATGATTATAACAGTCAAAAATAACTACAATCAGAGAGACCATCATGTGCTCAGTGTGCATGTAGAGAAAAATCATATGTGCCCCTATGTGTGTTTCTATTGCTGGTTAGATCCCAGAATGAGATGGCACAATGACATTTAGTCATAAAAAGAGACAATGATTATGAATCAAAATTGATGAAGAAGAATTAACATGAGGCATCTCGTAAATAATCATTAAAGGGTTATAATATATGATGTACCATGATTGGCAAATAGGGCAATAAAACAAGTTTAGAGGGACATCTCATCCTATTTACTGAAAGTAGGCTTTTAAAAAAATTGAGAAATGGGAAAAACACACATTTAGGTAACACTTTAGCAAGGTTAAAAGTATCATGAACTGATAATATTTTTTAAGTGAAGCCTATAATAGCCAATTAGGTAACTACCATTCAAAAGTTTGGGTTTGTCAAGATTTTATTATTATTATTTAATTTTTTGTCGGTTTTTAAGAAGCTTATTTATGATGTTTCCAAAAAATTGAAGTAAAGTTATTTCGAATTTTCTCTTTGTTCAGCAATGTTTCCAAAATTATATTAAGTAGATATATTAAGAAATGCTTCTTTAGCACCAAATCAACATATGATTGATGGCATAATTGCTAAAAAGTCAGCTTTATCACAACAGGCATAAATTACACTTTAAAAGATATGCAAGTACAAAAAGTTGTTTTGAACTGTAATCATATTTAAACAATATTGTATTTTGTATTACTTAAATGCAGCCTTGATGAGCAAAATGTCTTTAACAGAAATTCTCCTCTTTAAAAAAAAAATAATAATAAAATAAAATAAAATAACAAATCTTACCGACCCCAAACTTTTGAATGGTAATGTATACTAATACACTTTAAACATTTTTTAACAAGTTAAACTAATCAACTTTAAATTATTATCTATGAATTATTGATTAACATTGAACAACAGTACAGCACATTTATAAATTAACATCAATGTATTTTAATAAATGCTGTTAAAGTACTTTTCATTGCTAGTTCATGATTTGTAATACATTCGTGTTAACAAATTTAACCTTATCGTAAAGTGTTTCCCAAATTTAGTTTCGCTAATTAAAAACCAAAAATATAGGAAATAAAGAACACTTCCATTCAAATGCATGAACACGTCACCTTGCATTACTTGTAAAATGCTAATCTGAAGGTTTTGGCAGTTTTGGAACTTTTTTCAAACACAGTTCACGTGGTTTGTGAGAAAATAAAAAGGGCACAGTCTAGCGTGTAGTGATTTGACAGGAGAGGTTGGCTTTGTATCACTCCATTGTTCAGACACAGTGAGTTAATGAGGGAGGGCATTGCGTCAATGTGACGCCTCCAAAAGACACCTGTTTCCTCCTCCACTGAGCACAAGCACCCTTCACACATTTGTGATGCTGACATTTCAACCCTCACATCCACAACCCACCCTCCCACACACACACACACACACACACACCTCCCTGCGACTGGACGCCTTTGGGGTCATAGCACCGCTGATGAGGCTCTGCTTATCTGCAGATATAGCGCAGTCATTAAAAATGATCGTTTCCTGTTCTTCATGATACTGCAAGCCGCCCACTCTGACCTCACCCTTTATTTGCAGAAGACACAACCACATCAGTGGACACTATCACAAAGCAAATAACTCATCTGTGCTGTGCCCTAAAGCGAAAAAAGCATTCATGGGTTGGTTTTGTCTTTGCACCACAAATGATTTGTTTACTAGGAGCTTTGACTCTCTTTTTCAGGAACATTTCAACAGGAACATTTCTGGTGTGGATACAATCAAATAACAGCTTAGGGTTTAGCTCATTTTAAGGCGAATAGTGAATGAATGTTTGAAGATCGTATTTTTTCTGTTAAAAAAAAAGAATAATAACAAAAGGGTACATCAAAGCAAGAGTTCAAGCATCCCACTACAATATAGTGCATGGCTTTTTATCTTTAAAAGGGTTTTCCGAAGCTGGGATACCCATAAGTAGAGGATCATACTTGGCATGTTCATTGCAGTAATGCATGAGGTCCGCAGAAGCTTTAGACACCTGCAAAAAACAAAAAACAAAAAACAGTTGTTAGATTTGTATGATTTATGAAATTAACAATTCATTAGTCATTAAAGGTGTAGTTTGTTCAAAATTCCGTCGATCCTATGACTTTTGTTCTCATGCAAAACGATATTTCAAAAGTTTGGAAGCTTTTTTGGCCATGCAATGAAAGTTAATGGCATAAAACATTGGCGAATAAAGCATTCATGTTTTCATCTGACGTTTCCATCATCACTCTCTGGCAAAATATCATTACCGTTTCTGCAACTGAGGAAGCCTGTGGCTCTTTTTTCCTTACATAATACCATAAATGATTCGCAGCAGATGACATCCAATAACAATTCATCCTGTTGTGTTGTCTTTAGATCAAATTCCGATGCCTGATGTTTGCGATTGCAATTGTGTGATACAGTTATGGGAGGTGATCATACCAAATCATTTAAATGATGGAATTTGCTGCAGTCATTTCAAAATGATTAAAACACCATTTGAGATGGTTGGCGATGAATTTGGTGTTCTGTTTAGATCAAGTTTTTTTGTTGCTGCACATCAGAGAATTTATTCGGTAAATGTGTTTCCATTTATTAGTCCTAGTTCAGATTTTTAACAACTATCCATGTTAGTTGAGTACATACGTTTTTTAAGATTTTATGCAAATCTTGGTGTTTGCATTAGGTATGTGCATCTCATAACCGGCCGACACGGTACACATCACATTGCATAGCCAATTATCTCGATGCGATTCACTCCATTATGATGCTTTATACTACGGCGCCGTTGAATGCTTGAATCTGATTGGCTGACGAACGTTCTGAGGTGTGCAATTATTTTCAGGGAAACGCACGGCGAACGTAGTTCCAGGCAGCTCTCTTGACCGCATTACAGTTCCATATCACTTCGCATAGTTAACTGTAATAACTACGGATGTCCCGATCGCGATCGGCCGATCTATAATGCGCGTTTTGTCAGTAAACACGGTCCTGTAATCAGCGATAAATGCAATCAGGTGCGTGATTTGACATTGAGCCGTATATACTACACACGGCCGTTGTTTACTGACGAGCTGCGCAAATCCACACTGATAATGAACATGGTTTTGCGCAGCTCGTCAGTGAACAACGGCCGTGTGTAGTATATACGACTCAATACTCAACTTAATGCATTACCACCTGGGGTGTGCATTATTTTTTTAATAATTCAACGGCCCGTCGTCAATCATTCCTTACATAACCCACAAGAGAAAATATCATTGAACCTCACAATTATTTTTAGTTGTTTTATACAAAATTGATATAATCTTTAGTTTATAAAAATGTATACTCATATTTGGAATTCAACTTTTTAGATGTAAAATATTTGCCTTTTAAAAGGCAAAAAATACGAAGTTCAGTTTATTCAGCAGGCTTTGAAAATCATACATAGATAAAAGATAAAAAAAACAGAAAACAGTTCACATTGCATTGCTAAATAATAGTTAGCTCCTTGATAAGATTTTTGAATTTAATAGAACAGGGTTTCTCAAATCTGCCCCAGAAGGTCCAATGCCAACCATCTATGCATGTTAATCAGTGTCTAGAAAATCACAAGTAGGTGTGTTTTATCAGGGTTGTTGCTAAAAGTGCACCTCCAGGGTAAGATTTGAGAAATCCTTTAATAGACTGTTGTCATAAACTGTAGTTAGAGTTGGACATAATTATTTGGGTTCACAAATAAAAATAAAGACATTTTTACTTTTTTAAACTTTTTTTGTTTTACTTTATTTTATTTACGTATTTTTATATTGGATAAATCCTTTGCAGTAGCATTGTAAATTAGGTAAATTAGAAACGTGTGCATTTAGCTACAGCTGAAAATGTTATTTAATGCCAAAGAAGAACTGTGAGATTTCAAAACTGCTACTGTTAACGTTGGGTTAATTATAGTTTAACTGTTTATTTATTTTAACGTCATAATAATACATATGTGCTTTTTTATTAAAAAAAAAAATATATATATATATATATATATATTTGTTTTATTTAAAAAATGCTGTCGTGCAAATTGTGCTTACCTTATAGACGTTAATGGGAATGTCTATTACAATATGCAAAAGGTCCCCAAGCGCCAGACTTGCGATAAGGACATTAGGACCGTTCCGCATGCATTTGTTTTTATAGATGATTCTGAGCAGTGTAGAGTTTCCTATTATCCCAACTACAAACACAATGCATGAAACCACGGTGTTTATATACTTAAAAGTATCTCTTATTTCTGTGGGACCTGTGCACATAGGCGGCAAAACTCTTGGTCGTCGAGGCATGGACTCATTGACCACACTGCCTTTTCCAAATGCAGATTTCAGCGTTGGAGACACGAGCTCTGTTGAAAGTTGCCCCTTTCCTTGAGCACTTATCATTGCAAAGTGTCCAGTCAGGAGAATTAGCAACGAAATAACGCGTTTTGTTTCCATTATTTTTATGCAACGTTTAACACTGTGCTAGAATTGTTTTTCAGGTTACTTTAACATTACGTTGATTACCAAGTATCTTCAGGCAAGAATTTCAAAGTAAACAATTAGCAATTGTCAGTCTACAGTGATATTGCTTGCAGATTAGAAAAGCGGATATTGTAAACCTCCTTTAAGTTATACGTATCGAGATAATGTCCTTGACATCTTCTGACAAGTTAGTCCATCAGAACTCCGTATGACTCAATTCGCCCACATTTCCTTCCAAACGCAAGGATTTCTTTCACATGACTACAACGTTACGTTTTGTGTTATCTGTTTTTGCAGCGTTTCCTCAGGAGATAACTCGTCTTTCCCAATGGCCCTCCCCCGACTATGGAAGCTCGTTTCCGCCAAGTTTGAGAAAATAATAAAATAATCATCATCGTCGTCATCATCACCACCATCATCATCATATTACAAAAAATCCCTAAATAGGGAAAAAACATTTTATGAACAATGAAGTTATTTTTTCATTTATTTATTTGTTTATTTTTTTTTTGTTTCATAGTTTCTCATAATGGTTTAAAGGAGTTCACTTTTACTCGGAGTAGACAATTATTCATTGCTGTTCATGACTTCCCAGCAAACACAAAACGAAGTTGTATTTTGGTTGCAATTAGGTAATGTTGTTTAATAACGTTTTTAAAAATAAAAAAATATATATAACCAAATCAAACGTTTTTAAAACGTTGTAAAAATACCTAACGTTATCTTTAGGTAGTCAAAAAACGTAAATATCACGTTTGTTTACTAAGAAAATGAAACCAGACCAAACTGCAACTTTTGATAGACGTTTTATTCAGGTATTAAAATAGCGTAACCTGCACGTTGGAAATAACATTTTAAAAACGTCATGAAAGTACCCAACTTTGCAAAAATATCAGTAAAATAATAATGATACATTAAGCAATTGAGTGACTGGGAAAAGTTTCAGTAATATTTTACTTGGTACATGTTCAGTAATGCTTGCGTTACAACACACTCACCCGAAATTTTAATTGTTCAAAAAAAAAACAAAAAAAAAAAAAACAAGACACCACATTAATGTAATGTAAAAATCAGCTCTATTTTCTGTTTGTGGTCAGTTATGTGTGGTGGCATCCATGTTTGTAAATTAGTACTAAAGGACAGCTTCTAAAATATACATTATGTGTAGAGCGACTTATTTAATTAATGTGGGGTAACCTTGTATGTGTGACGCGGTCAAGCGAAGGCGTAGGTTTTCAGTAGGGATGCACCGAAATTAAAATTCTGGGCCGAAAACGAAACCGAAAATTTTGGATGCACTTGGCCGAAAACCGATACCGAAACCGAAAATGGCT
>JAUCMU010000027.1:16518501-16532877 GCA_032275025.1 Enteromius treurensis
ATGTACATGTACTGAACTGTTATTATTCAACCATGCCACAGTAAACTCAGTTTTTCATTCTATGGCACCTTTAAAAACAAACAAAAAAGCATTACATTGGGTCATATTTTCAGTTTTAGTTTTACAAAAGGACTTTCATAGTTTTTTCAATTAATTTGTTTGTCATTACAGGTGCAACTCTTTTTTTACTGCTTATACACATTTTCAAAACTTTGCCTCTTTTACCCCCCTAAACTTTACACACATATCCAAGAATTGCACACACAAAATACAAAATGCCTCACATCTCTTGCCAAATTAAGTACTGCATTCAAAATATTACAAAAACCTCTTAAAAGCAAGCATTCGCTAACACCTTTGACATAATATGAATTCCTTTTATAATTTTGTGTTACACTTTTGTATGTATGTGTGTTTGTGTTGTGGCTTACAAAAAGTGTTTTATGACATTGAAAAGGCTGAGAATTGCTTTATGATACTGTATTGCAGATTTGGTGTTTGAGTGTCTAATTAATAGATTAAAGATTATAATAATAAAAGAGTTTGTGCGAAAGCAGTAAAAAGAAAAAGAAAGAAAAGAAATAGCAGCAGAGTTGTACAATTGAATATACAGTAATGTAGACGTTACTTTTCCCACACTAAAATCAGGTTAACTTTTATATTTTCTTGTGGCTGTAGTTTTGAATCTCTGAATATTTTCAGATTTACAGATTGATCTCATTCACCTCAAGTGCCTCAAAATTTAAAAACAATTTTGATTTCATTACTTAATTTATTACATAAATATTGCAGTGCTATATATATAAAAACATACAGTGTTTTGTGCTTTAATTTAACTTTTCCCCAAACTGCCAAAGGCCGTCTCTTGTTTAGAGGTTCTGAACATGGCACCTAATCTTACCTCATGTGGAGGAAATTTTCTACTGATGGAAACACACTGCAGGAGCAGGAAAGGCCACAGCAAACCCTTGCCCCAGAAGACACTAGCGGCTTCTAAATGGCTCAATTTACCTTTACCGAGCTTCAGAAGAGCACAGCCCTGCACCACACATGCGGTTACGGCAAAAATCAATAAGTATTCTCAGAACAAGGGACCTTATTAAAACCGGACCCATTTTTTCTTTCTCTCTCTGTATGTTTAGAAGAAACACTCACCTCCAGAAATCATTAAAGTCCACAGCAACAGATCTTCCATGTAAGAGCCGCAACCATCCATTTTGCGCTCATTTCTGCTTTGGGCTTTTGTGATTGTGCGGACAGTGGGCCATTACTGCTAGTTTAGTGGTACATTCTGGGTAATTCTATTACGGTCGTCTAGATGAGTTTTCTCTGCAGGTGTTGCAGGGTTCAGTTTGGATATAGTGGCTGTGGAGAAATTAGTTTGATGAAAACACCCTTCCTCGACAATGGTTAAACCCACAGCCGTCAACATGTGGGTCGTAGTAACTCACGTCGGCTTTGCGAAATCTTTTACACAAGTAGATTAAGAAATCAATGTTCGCATTTTGTTTCTTGACACATAATGAGACTGTCTTGTGTGAATTATATGGCCATCTGCTATTTTTACCACCCGAGGTTGGTACGACCCTCTGATTGAGGGTGGTTGGTTCATCCTTCAACTAAACTGCGGCAGAAATTTCCTTCTGCTGTAAGGAACGGTGTGTTTTTTTTGCTATTATATTTGATTAAATCTAAAAGGAGACCTTGGATCTGGTTGTCTTTTATATACCACCATGCCATTTGGCCTCCATGTACACAGGCAGCCGTAACACTGAAATACATCCACACCATTACGAGCTTCATTTTACATTCCCCCAGCAAGCCATAGAGATAAAAAGCCACGGGCTCTGAAATACCTTGCTCTATCCTTAGTGTTAAAATGACCTTTTGCAGATTTTATATCCGCAGCTTTAACGGCCCACAGTAAAGTCTCAAGGCCTGTGCTGCCGCATAGATGTGCATGTGTTGTAAAAGGAAACGGATAGCGCGCTTGACCCAGGGATCGCGAGTAGCTGTACTCCCACACGCGATCCCTGCTCGCCCACCCCCCAAACAGAGTGCAAACTATCAGTCATAATAACCTGGAAGAAAGGAAGGCAAGATTCCAGCGTGAATTCTGCAGAAGGTCTGCATCGCTTATATGATCCGGAGCGTACATGTTTTATATTGTGTAGCCTTCAGTATATACTTTTAATTGGTTTTAATTTTTTAAGTGGTGAACCATTACTACTTTTTTAAATTTCTAGTTTTTAATGGAAATTATTCAACCTTGACTCAATGACATTTCTGGAAACTTCCTGACTTAAAGGCTATTCCAGCAAGTAGACAGCTAAAAATATGTCCATGAATGGATGAATGAATTTCTTTTTTTTTTTCTGCTGAACACAAAAGATGATGTAAAGAATGTTGCTAACCAAACAGTTGCTGATAGCCATTGACTTCGATAGTATTTTCCCCCCCAACTATGGAAGACAGTGTCTAACGGCAACTCATTTTGCAGATTGGTCAATGAAATTGCAGTGAGTAGGCGATTGAAATAGATGTTGAAAAATAAATAAATAACTAAAATAAATGAAAATTATTCCAGACTTCCAGATCTCACAAGCAACAGATGTTTCTGGCACACAAGTGAGACATTATTTTGCTTCTTCATTCAGAGCCCCACAGAAAATGCTTGACATATTACATTTTTGAGTTAAATATGTGTGGGTTTAATGCATGGATAGAGGTTTTATTTTAATTATGCATTTAAACAACATATTACTTTGTAGCATGTTCCATTTTTCAGTAATTATTACTTTGATACCACTTTCATATTATTGCAGTGATCATTTCTAACGTGTATCACATGGAATTATCTCAATAGCAGAAATTATCGAAGTAATTCCAGTTCACTAAATATAATAGCATATAATAATTCACTTACAGACAAACACAGATTTCAGACCTCAGGGAAAGTTGTACTAAATTCTTACATACCATCTTTGGGTGGAAAGGCAGGTGAGAATAATCTGTCTTGAAAGATATATAAGACATCTGCTCCAAGTGTTGGTCTAAATGCTGTTATGGTATAAACTAGCATTAAGGAGTCAGTGGTTACCAGCAACTGTTTGGTTACCAACATTCTTCAAATAGAACTTCTTTAACGGTATGTTCCACACAAGAAAGGAACTTGATAGAATTTTCATTGTTGGGTAAACAATCTTAAACGCAAACATAATTTTTAACCCATTACTTTGCTGAAATGTTCTAAAAGGTTTTTTCTGTGTTTTTAAGCCTATGTCTGCTTTGTTGCTCAGTGGCCTGATATTCTGGTCTATTGTTCCATTCAAATTCGCCCATTCCATTTCTTTCTTAATCTTCTTTCTTGAGTTAACACGTGGCAAGAGAAATGTGTAATTTTGATTGCTTAGAAAATAACAGCACACCTGGGTTACGCCCCAAATTTGAATAAATAGGGTTAGGTGTTTTGGGAAAAAATGGGTTTTATCCTTTCTTTAGCAAGCACCACTAGCCTAATTAAAATCAAAATAGGAAACTTGGCAAGGATGGAGTAGGACAAGAAATCGACAGAGAAGAGGTATGTTCTTCAGTCCTTTTGCCAGCTGCTAATCACAAATGCCGTCAAGAGTTCCAAATCGTCCAGTAATCTGTCTCAATGTGGGGTATTGAGATATTGAGATGGTTGTAACGTCTGCCAAGAGCTTTAGTTTCTCCTTTAGCAGTTCTTGAACTCGACTGAATGGAGAAATGAGGATGAAAGCTGAGGAGCCGAGAGAGGGCGAGAGAAAGAGAGAATAGGGAGTGTTTTGGAAAGGCGCCAGAAAACTGATTTGATGACAATGTAATGATTTCTTATGTAAATGACCAAATCAGCAGCGTTATTTAATTGGCCCAGCTGTGCTGTAGTCTTTTGTGGTGTGCTAACCGCTCTGAAAATCTGTCCCTTGTGTTTCCTGTCTGCTCTAAAGAGCTAGCTTCTGCTCCTCGGAGAATTGCCGTGTCTTGCTTGTCGTTCCTGCAACATTCCCACCTGCTAATTTACATATTCCTTCACAGATCGGCGTTGAAGGAGAACCCCAAATTTTGGCTTTTACAACCCAATCCAATAAAGCACTCTCAGAATGGCGGCATTCAGGAAGACTTGGCGCTCTCTTTTGCATAAATAATAAGATCAATTCTGTAATAACAAGCCCAGCAGAGACTTGTTGGGGTTTTTGAGCCATTTAAGTGTTTGCCAGAGTGGTCAACTGATACTGTGAACGTTCGCCCAGTGTCAGCAGGCATTGGAGAACTGTAACACAAACAGACTTCATTAGAAGTCAGTCACTGTATTTACATATTATACCCAAGATGCTTAGAGCTTTTGTCGCGGCTTTGCTACATAATTGGCCTTTCGTTCCAATTATTTGTGTCCTTATCCAGCTTTCCGACGGTAAGTGTCTACATCCTTCTTTCGGTGTGCTCTGTATACCAAATAACCTCGGCCAAGCTATCCCCATCCATTTAGTTATTTGACTTGGTTTAGCAGTGGGCTGTGCTACATTATACCAGGATTGCGTAAGGCTGCAGAGGGACCAATTAGGCGATGGAGATGGCGGAATGAGTCTCCATTCAGCTGCAGCTAGCATGGGATCAATGTCGAGAAAAAGGCAAAGCCTCATTGCAACAAGGTGGAGAATGCGGTGAAGTTTATTTGAAGTTTTTAGAGAAGAGCTGGACTATCGACGAAATCGTGTAAAGCAGGAATTCAGGCTTTGGATTGAGTAACATTATAAATATTTTATTCTTAAAGAGTGAAGCCGAGCATTGATGGATGTCGTCGCAAACATCTGAAAAAGCGTAGATGGCTTAATAATTCATCTTTTTGAATATTTCAGACTTGTTTAATGAGCTATGCAGACGTTATTATGTTTTCCATTTCCCATACGCTGTCTTAGCCTTTCGGATATTATGTTATTTATTCACTGCAGGTTCATGTGTTGCTTTGTAAATACCAATTACCACGTTGAACATACTGCAGAGCGCTTTGTACCCCCAGACATATATATACAACTGTTTATTTCAGCCCGTTTCCACATCTCTGCATTTATAATGCACCAAGCTTCCACATTTCCATTAGCTGAGATTTGTGACTGAATGTTTGAGAGGCTCTGCTGTTTTTGTGGTTCTGAAACTGACAGTAACTATCATAACTACTTGTAAATGTAGCGTTTTAATGATAGCCCTACGTATTTACGAGCTGTGGCTAAATTAAGGCCTCCGTGTCGACCGTAATGTTTTGTGGAGACGTGCTAAGATACGCACAGATATGCACACGCTGCCACTGTTCCGTAATGGCTCCTCTGAGAGCCGACCGAAAGTGCTTTTTCAGCACTCGCTAATGAAACAAATCGAACAGGTCAGTCGTGTACTGCAGCTTGTCTATTGTTCCCTTGGACTTAGGTCAGGGCTGAAGGCTCTTAATTGTATCTCCAGGTTCCCAATTTTGGTTATCTTTTGGTCATGGCCTGCTTCTCTTTATTGGGTACTTTATAAACCCCCTCAACCAACCCTCTGGTGTGGGTCTGCACTGCGTTGCAAGGATTTCGAATCAATACAAGACAGTCGTTAGCTGAATTTGTTGCCGTGGATGCTCATAAGGCAACGATTACAGCTGGAATGGAGAGGTTTGGGATGGGGGCGGTGGAAGCTAGGGGTCGGGGGTGGTTATGGGGATGCGCCCTGGGGGAGGTTCATGTCAGACATTCAGACCCTGGTTTCATCAGAGAGTGTGGGGATCCATACTGTCGGTGAAAGGGTTGGGGCCGGATAGAGGTGATTTGTAGCCCAGAGGCGTCGGGTCACAGGTGGGCTGTAAGTATGGTCAGAGGGCCTTATCCCGGGTCACTGGAGCCCAGAGGAATCCACCCACTATCAAATGTGTTGGCTTTTATGAGGGTGACCAGAGGGCAGGTTAACCCCAATGCCTTGACTCCTACAAGAATGGACGATTACAAGTACATTACGATTCCTCTTTGGCCCTTTAAAATTGTTGTACCCAATTCTCGAGTATATACTGTGATGATTTGCATTGTAAGCAAGGTAAAGTGGCATACAATGAACTGGTAGTTGCAAATGTGTTATTGTGTGACGGATGCACCAATTTATTCATTTTTTGACAATTTGTATGGATTAATTTAGATAAATACTGTAATACATTGGAGATGGTTTTAACATGTTTCACAACATAGCAGCAGTAGCTTCATAAGATAATCTGAGTCTTGAAATGTGTCCCATTTATTAAAGCATCACCACTTTTTTCAATATATGTTGAAACAGTTACTGTCAGACACCAACATGTTAAATTGCTGGTCAGTGTACACCCTGTGTGTAAAGTGTACACATTTTGGCTGTTGCATTGATTCTTGATTCTTCCCTAGCTTTTAGTGTTGCAATTTTTGTGCTATGTTAACCTTTCTGCACAGTGTTTCCCTCAGGCAACAGAAAGCTTTTAACCCCTCGTGTCCTTAACATATTTATTTAAATATTTGAAATCAATCAAAATGCTTCAAACATCCATGTGATCCGTTGATGCATGGTAATCACTATCTTGGATGAATTGGATGCACGATTTCCTATTATGAAGCACAACCTTGAACACACATTGTGTTCACATGGTAATATGCGTTCTATTATTTACACATTTAAACTGATGAAATCAAGTCAGAAACAACTTATATTCTAGGTACATGTTACAAATTTTGCTCTTATTTCTAAATATGAAACCCCTTGATTTCTGTTCTATTCTATGTGTTTAATCGACCTACTGTAAATTGCTGTATTCAAAGAGTCATGTCAAATGGGCTTTCTTAAAAGTGACTCTTTGTTCACAAAAGCCTCTGACTCATTGGATTTTGCACATAACTAGTGCAATTTTGTGTGTTTTTTAGTTGAAGTATGAAGTATGAAATAGTATGACCTGTCTTCCCAATGGTTTGATAAGGATGCCAATGACTCCTAATAGTTTCTGGGCCCTGGCCTTGTTGTGGCTTATTTTTTTTTTATTGTTTGCCATTTTGTTTGCATGGCTACTTTTAGAAGTGCACGCTTTAGTTTTAAAGTGTATTCACCCCTGTATGTATGTGTGTGAGAGAGAGATAGCTCTCAGTGAAGGACAAATACCAGACATTGTAATGTGCTCAAGTTGGAATATCATTTTCCCCAGTCGTGATTAGAGCCAATCCGCAGATGAGTGGAGAGGAGGATGGAAGGGGAGATGAGCTGTAATGGGTTTGGATCTGGGCCCTTGTCCAAAATAGCGCATGGTTGAGGGGTAATAGAGAAAGAGTCCTGAGAGAAAGCATGCTTAGCATGGACGCACACCAAACGCTCTTGCTCTCCCTCCTTCTCATTTTGCTCTTCATATCAAAAACAGAAACAGAAGGGAAGAAAGTGATGCATCAGCTACTTAACTGATATCATGAAGGTATTTTATCATTAAGGCACTGAGTGTCTTATAAAAACCATATGGACACTGGTAGTTCACTTGCGTCATCCTCATATAAAGAACTACATGCATTGCATTTGTTAAAGAAAATAGCTTACTTTCCAGCATTTGTCTTAATCTGGTTTTAATTCAAATGAAAATTTAACATTTATTAAGTGCAGTATATAAGAGATGAATTAATATTTACTGTAAGGCAGTGTAACAAATTATGCAAATTTATCACACTGCTCTTTGGAAAACTCTTTAATTAATAGCCACTTAGTTTGTTGTTTTCATTTACTTTGTTGTTTCTATTAAATTCTAAATGAATCTTAACAAAGCTTTAATATGTCGTAGAGTGAGTCCCACCTCCCTGTGTCATATTTGTACAGATTATTAGTACAGCAGAAAAAAAAATAGCCATTTATGTGTTGACTAATGAAAGTAAAATTCTGACAATACAGTATATGGTTTGTCCATGTTCTCCAAGTGTTACCAGCATATGCTAGTTAGGTATTTTTTGAAGCTGGGATACAAGTTAAGATGGTTTATGCTTGTTCTTTGCTGGGGGTTTTTTCATCAGGGAAATGCTTGTAATGGAATTGCTAAGCAGATGTAGTTTTTAGCAACTAACCAGTGAAATGGGTTAATTTAGTAACTATGTTGAGAGAGAAAACAACATACAGTATTCTAACATCAGCTGTGTGTGGTTACCATGCAATGTAGCAACTTAGCATGTAGCTTATTAGCATAATACAGGTGTGTGTTTACAATCCTTTCACTGTTTATTTAATGTTGCTCATACAATAAGAATTTAGATTTGTCTCTGTCTTTTTTATAAAGAAAAGTTTAGACACTCAGTGGCAGTCTTCTTTTTTTCTTTTGTGGAGGTATAATCTAAATGCGCACTTCCTTTTTATGTTCTACAAGTTGTTTTGTACTTTTCTGCTCGACTTTAATCATAGAGATTGGCGCATTCGATTTATCAACAGAAACACAGATACTTCTAAATACTCTCCGAAAAATCAAAGGACTCAAGTCAATTTTATGCAGATAGTCGTTCTTCTGAGGTAATTGTACTCTCATGTGAAGTGTCGTTTGGGCTGCTTTTTGACTTGAGGCAGGGCTAAAGGCCCTCTTTGCTCCTCATTTGCCTCATCTTTTATCAAACGCTCCCGATCTCAGCGTTTATCCGCCTGCTGTTCGAACACGAGTTAGACTGATGGAATTCGAACACTCGATAGTCAAGAGTGTGGCTAAATATTCTCATCAAGAAGTTTGAGCAGAGAGATGGGGGATGGAATTAGCTGAAGGAGCGAAAGGGAGAAGGATAAACGGGATAAAGACCTTGAGGCGCTGAAGATGTTCAGCTGTGTCTTTTGAATCGTGGAAAGAGGGGAGTTCCAGACAAAAGAGAAATGTGGCAGACGGACGATAGCAGGTGGATAAAGGGGGAAAAAAATATTTATGAGGGAGAGTGAAAGCGAGTGATGAATTGATATGGAATGCAAAAGCAGAATGTGACCTGTGGAGATAAATTATGAATAAGTGATGGAAAGAGAAGAAAACCAAGCTTGTGGGTTTTTTTTGTGCTTTTTTTTCTTTAAGCAGTCTGGCTTGATGAACAGGTCACAGGCTGTGTAGGCCGGTCTACAGACCCTCATCTGCATTCTCACTGGCATTCCCAACAATTAAGCCCCTAATTACCCCAGAATTCTATAGAGGAGCTTTGCTTTCCTTTGATTGCGTAGATTCAGAGACACTCTGTCAACCATATGTCTTTTTCTTTTCTCTGTTTTTCAGGCTCTGTTGGGGATTAACTAACAGTGGCACTGCTACAAACTTACCAACATGTTCCTGTAGCAAGACAGTAGTCAAGTTTATTTTACAATATTAGTGCATTGAGCTTTCCCCACAAATTGCAGTTTTGCAAAACACAAAGCCAAAAATGATGATGATAATTAGCATCGTTTTAACAAATCAACATTTCCCAATAGATTAAATCAAATCTTGTTTGTTTTTCTTGTTAAAGATCCTGTTTCAGTCAGCAATACAATACGTTGTGGATAAGTAGCGATTCTTGTTGAATATTCTAATTAAGTTGTAGCTTAGCATGCTACAGTTTCTTTTTCCACAGTCACTCCACATAGTTGAGAGTGTTTATTTGGGTTAGGAGTCCTCTCTCAGATCTTTGGCCTTCAGTCAGAGGTCCTGCGGATGTTGTAACTGGCGTGTAATTAGGAGAAAGTGGGTTTTAAAGAAGGCTTACATGCTCAAAAGGATTTGAACGATAGCTTTGGCTCTGCTCCGGGCTGTGCAACGCCTCGGTCAGCGGTCTGACCTGATAAGACGTGAGGCAAAAAGATGAGGGAGGCTCTTAAACTCTGTTATGGTCATATCCTCCTTCATGTGTTCTCTCTACATCTCTGTTTCTCTTACTCCCACTTGCTTTTATCTCACTCGCACTCATTTTTTGTTCATTAGTGCTAAATGGCCATCACTCATTTGGCCTCTCTGTTTGCAAGACCTGCCAGAAACTCTGTGGCTGGTGTTCGGTTATCTGGGTGGAGAGGAGCGACAGATGTGGGTTTCTTTAGGCCTGTGGTGGTTCGTGAAAGGTGTCTCGCTAATGAGCGTCTGCACCGTGAGGCCTAAAAGAGAGAAAACCATCTTCAAAGCCAGGGAGCGACAGGAGGAAGAGCAGGGGATTATGGGAAGGGGTGTCTGAATGCAAAAAAATGCACTTTGTGGGCCACATGTTTGCAGTCGTCATGACTGAATTTCTTTCGCATCTCTCTTGCTGGGGTGGAAATTTAGCACAGTCTGTCTGGATTTGGAGGCACATGGGGTTTTTCCGAGGGCTGCAAGGCTTTTTATAGCAGACGACGTACGTGTTCGAAGCAGACAGCTGGGACGGCCCTGGCCAGACAATGCTGCTCACCTGTGGGAATTCCCCTGCTACTCAGGTGTGAATTATGGAACAATTACCCAGCAGGCACTGCCCCTCTCCTCTCTGTCATTACAGCAAGCATGGGTAATAAAGCCACCTCGTTCTTCCCCAGCCCAGATCACAGGTGGAAAACAGCTTGCCTCCTTAGTGCCCCACGTCCGCCCCCCACAACTTGAATTGCTTCCATGGGACGGTTAATGGCGTGAGGCGGACCGTAGTTATTTTTGGAAAGGGTGGAGACAGAGAATAGCCAGACGTTGAACTCCCACAATCCTCCGTTTGCCAAAACTGATGTACTTGCTTCGCTGTCATAGACCGAGAAATTCTCCCGCAGGATGGTAGTTTAGCTCTTTTAAGATGTTTTTGCGGCCAGCGACCGCTAATCTTGTGTACGGTTCTGAGAAAGGGACATCTCGGCTTAGTCATATCCCGAAGAATGCTGAACTTCCAGAGAAACAGGGCAAACATCTCCCTCATAAATCACAAACAGCTCCCAGACAAGAGCTTGACTCCCCTGTTGACATTTAGGGACTGGGGGAGGTGCAGTACTCCAGGGAGCTGCGAGAGATAGACCGAAAAAGAGGACTGCGGGTGATGGTAGTGATAGATGAGAAGAAGCGAGCGGCAAATAAGATGGGAGCCACCCTAGTCCGCTTCATCCTGCTCCCAGGGTGCAGGTTTGAAGGCCAGAAGTGACTTATCTGGACAATTCGGTCAAGCTGGGCGCAGCTGGCCTATTTATCTCCATGCTCAGTAAAAATTAAGTGAACAACCATCGCTTAAAGGTTCTGCTGTGTTGTCATCTTGCAGGGTGAGAAACCTCCTTGCAGAAATAATTTGCTTGTGAAACTGAATGTTTTAATGCATAAAAATTGGCGGCAAACTGACTGACGTAAACCTATATGTAACCATGCATAAGCGACGCTTTGTTGCATTCGCATCTCAGCAGCAAAACTTATAGATGGATTCCTAAATGATCAATATCTTAAATGCAGGATGCTTGTTTTGGAATGTTCCTAATGCATTTACCCTCCTGCAGGTTGCTATGTTTTCAGTTTTCCTGTGAGGTCTTTGGAACGTTTCCATGCCATGCCGCAGAGGTATGGCTGCTATGTGTGGAAGCATCTCATTAGCTTGGAGTCAGAGCCTGGAAATGGGATTTCCCTTCAGAAAGTAGTAATTGGGGAAATCCATGAAACCTTTGTTGTTTTACGTTATGTTTTCATCTCAAGGTCCACCATCCTCACCTGGGCCACCAAACACTGGTTGTTGCTGTGTTGCTAAGGAGATCCACATGGCAACCGAGGGATCCCTAGGGCATCCTGGGTGGATGGGTGGTACTGTACCATTTATCTTTAAAAAGGGGGAAACTTTGTTTTTCCAAAACCGGGATGAAGCCTGGTTTATTATTTTTTTACTTCCTACCACAAGTAGAGTTTTCAACATCATTTACTCATCTTCATGTTGTTCCAAACTTGTTTGGCTTAGTTTCTTCCAAACTGAGAAATTGATTGTAATTAAACTGTAGATTCAGTTCAGTCTGATAGAGTTGTTCACGAGTAAGTGAGTTGGTTTTTGTGTTCAGTTCTCTGATACAGTTGCCGTGGTAATGGCTCACTGGAAGACAAATGAGCAGTAAATATAAATGCAAACTTTGACATGTTTCTCACTTAGAGCTATCATATGACTTCAGTCTTGGAAGCTATCGCATGACATGTCTTGGAAGATAGAGAGCTAGATGTTCAGAGAGCCTCCTAAATTTTAGATAGAGGCTTGTTGTTGGCAGGTTTCAGCTGTAAGCCCCCTGCTACAGTCTCTCTTGAGTCAATGCAGTGATTGAAGTGCATGAGTGTTTTAAGACACTACAGGAGCACTCGATTTGTTGTACTGCAAAACCACTCACAGACACTTTCTGAATTGTCTCAGGACTGTGTTCTCCACGGGAGATTGGAAGTCACCCAGTGTTCTCTTTATCAGCTGGTCCTGCTCAGTTTTATAGGGAGAAATAAAACCAGATGTGAGGACGTGTGGTCTGTGTGTTCCAGCTCTGCTGGTCACAAATCTCTCTTTCTCCCACTCCATCTCTTAAAACACTGTCTTAAATGAGAAAAGCAGCCCCTGCAGAACCCTTGGACTGAGGTTTCCTGTGGTGCATGCTCCTTTGATAGTGTACATTTGAAGAGATGGGATCCGGTTTACAGCTCTCAATAGATTTTTATCCTGCTTTATCTGAGAGTTTTCTACTGTTATTTAGTTTGCAGGGCTTATGGGGTGGAATTATCATACTCTGAACAAATAATTTTTTTTTAAAAAGTAACAGAACTTTGTCCTCCAAAATAGGTATTATTTAAACAATCAAACCTGAACACTGTCAAGCTATCCTTTCTTATGGAGTCTGATTAGTCAATTGGTTTGCTTGGGCAGTTCTGACTGTTGGTAGATTTTTATAGTATATGCATACTGTATGCTACGCATGTGTGTGAATCAAAGATGAAGAGGGGGGTTTAAGCACCAAAACCGTGCACCGTATCTACAGGTATATATTTAACTAGTAATTTAATGTTGTTTAATGTAACCCTAATTATGATTCAACCCTCTTTGATAATACATGATTATATGCTTTTCTCATAGTGATATATTTAAAAAGGCCCATTTATTTTATTGAAGATAACTACTTTTTTTTAGCAGTAATAGTGGCTGTTTTTAAGGGTAAGAGTGCAGTGTAACTACTTCAAATTCAGTTCCTGGTGGATTAAAAAGCTCAATCTCCAAAGCAGCTCCTCCAAAAGCAAAATAACCCAGTCTTTGTAAACATCTGTCTCAGATAAATAACAGCATTTCTGTTTGTGCTGCAGGTGTGACTATACAAGCTCTTCAATCTTTCCCTCGCCGTTTATTCATTCAGCAGTTCATATAACAGAGAGGAAATTATTCAGTTGCCAAATTCGTTGTCATCTTTGTTTCCACCCCAGTGGGAATCTAATTTTAGTCTTGCGCGTACGTGCGCGTTTGTATATTTCTCAGCGTTTGTGCATGAGAAATAGGGTTTGCGCGTGTGTTTGTGGCCGCGCTCTCATTTTCAAGGCGGAATATGTTTTTGCGAGCCTGTGTCTTTGTTGTCTTCATGGGTGTATGCTTATTTATAAGTGTGTGTGTCTTCGTGAGTAAGTGCGTGTATTGCAAAGCGCAGCTTAATATCCAATCGGTGACAGGTTGGAGTCATTAATAAGGTGCTGATCGGGGCGGGCTGACAGTACTGCTGACAGAGGGAGATCAGAGGGAAGAATCATGCCTAGCCTGGGGACCCTGAGCTTCAGGTAGCCCCTCTCTGCCAGCCCCTTGTGTCATTACCCATGCTGAGGAGGCTGAGGAGGTGGTACTCCCACCTCTGACACCTACATTAATCAAACTCACACCCCCCTTCCTTCTCGTGCCCACCCGCCACCCCCTAATCATCAGAATCCGGGCGCTAGGAGGCAAAGAAGAGGATACGGCTGCAGCGTGAAGGATGTCCACTAAACTGTTCCCTGTTCGGCTTTCACACCTGACTGTGACTGATGGGATTCTCCGTACCCCCCTGACCCGCCACACAATTAAATATCTGAGCCCTCACTCACCGGGACGAATTAAAGCCCCAAATTACCCTCGCTGTTGTTTTAAATCTCGGTCGCAGCCTGTCCCTCTGCGTCTTTCAATTCCAGCGGTTTTGATAAATGTTTGTGCTTTGTTAAGGTAAAACGAATTAGAAGAGACTGGGGAATTGTTGCGCGATCCATACCGCAAAGCAAAAAAGGGGCGTATGCAGTCCAGCGGCTGTAGGCGGGAAGCGAAATTAGGAGCGTTTGGTGTGGACGCCCCCTTTTTTGGAAGCTACACTGTTAAAAAAAATCTGTAGAAAATACAGTATTACTGGCAGCTGTTTGCCAGTAACTTACTGTAGATTTAAATTTATGTTATT
>JAUCMU010000027.1:16532977-16549369 GCA_032275025.1 Enteromius treurensis
TAAACAACATAAATTTAAATCTACAGTAAGTTACTGGCAAACTGCTGCGTTAACTACAGCAAATTTTTTACAGTGTAGAGAATAACGTAACATCCATAACGCAACACAACAATCTCGCACCTGGTAGGGCTGTATTGATTGGCAGCCACCTCCATGCTAATTATTGCTAATGACAAAATCGGCCGTGCGGCGCTTGATTTGCATGTGCAAACACTAGACTCGTGTCACAGTTATCTGCTGTGATGGAAGCATGTGCTAATCAGGATGATGGACTCTGAGAGCTCGTAATTTGAGGCTCGTGTCTTCATTGTTCTGCATTGTTCTAGCGCTAGCTAGTGAAAACAGTGACCTACTCAAGTGTCGTGTTTGATCGCACGGATCGGGTGCGTGTGGATGGCAACATTATGATGAGAGGGCATTTGTGGTTTGTATTAATCAGGAAAAAACAGATTTGATAAATGTCTTGCAAATCAATGATTTGGCTGTATATGCATCTCATAGGTAGGGCCTGGAATTAGTCATCCATTCACATCCATTCATGTGGACTTGAATGCAGGAGAGCAAACATGCGGGGTCCCAAAATCTGAGACCACTTGTGAAAAGGGTTCTATTAGGGTTCTATTAATGCAATACTATATATCTATTGACAAGCTCTGTTATCAGAAGCAAAAACGTTCTCCAATATGATTTAAGTGCTTCAGTGGATGCAACAACCATCAGATGCCTGAACAAGTGAGTTCACAAAAATAAACTCACAAATTTGATTAGAAGTCTATCTATACAAAAAAAAAAAAAAAAACTTTATATATAATGCATTGCTTACATATTTCTCACAATTTATTTATATTTTATTTCATTCAGATTTTAATGACGGGGGGAAAAAAATCAAAGGTTTACAAAATCGTCTTAGATCTTTTGTACATATAATTTTCATCAGGCTTTAGAAGCTGCAGGAAATGAGGTGGGAGGGATCCAGTGTGCAATGTTCATTATTTTAATATTCTTTCAGAACAGAGTGATCTGACAAGTGTAACAAACTGCCAGTGGAGCTTACCTGAGGAAGAATGTCATTCATTCTTTCAAAAAATTACATATAAAACATGACTCGCTTCATATCAGAATTCACTGGTTTATACATCAAATGAGTCTTGGATATTTCTCTGAATACTAAAGGGAAGTCCAAATAGAGGTCAGACTTGTGAGGAAATCCCAGACACACCTTCCGAGCTGCTGTAGAGGAAATGAGAGAGAGATAGAGTTAAGAAAGAGATGAGAGAGTAGAGCAGACTGAGGTAGCCGGTAATGTTTCCATCTGATCCTATAATTCATTTTTTAAACCTTAAATAACTTATGAACTTATGGCCAAACTGCTGTCCACCAGAAACTACACGTTTACGTTCTGATGATTAAGTAATTTAAGCAATAAGTTTGAAAGGACAGGCTATTACTGAATAACGTCTTGTATTGGATATGACTGAAGGGCACTGTTAAACACAACATTCAGTTTATTCGTGATCAATTCAGGGAACGTTCTCATAACGTTGGCTAACGTTCTCTAAAAGTTCTCTCAAAGTTATCAAAAACATTCTTGCATAATGTTAGTAGAGTGTTTCCTTAATGTTATCTGCAATTGATAAACATTCTAAAAACATTAGCATAAAACATTATCATAGCGTTGTTGCTGAACCGTTTTAAAAACGTTAGCATTGGAAACGTTACCATTGAGTTGTTAATGCAACATTCTAAAAGCGTTAGGATAAAACGTTATCATTGTGTTGTTGGTCGAACGTTTTAAAACCGTTTAGCATTCTTCTATGAATGTTATTCTAAGAACATATAACTTACTGGGAACGTTAGGAAAACGTTCTTAGAACATTAATATAATAGGGAATGGAACATTTAATAACGTTTTAAATAATGTGCATAGAATATTAATATAACAAGAGATTAAAAACATTTTGAATAACGTTCTTACAACCAAACAAGAACGTTAATACAACATCTAATAAACTGGACGTTTTGAGCATTCTAACAATGTTTTTATAACTTAATGGTAACATTACGGGAACGTTTTTATGTAAAGCTGTTAGCTGGGTTTTCATTGACAATGTTGCTTTAGTAAGCCAATTCATGTGGAAACTTAATCGTTTGACAGCACTAGTATTTTCTAAAAACAAACACTTGATTCTGTCATTTTTTCCCAAGAAATATAGCCAGCATAAATTCATCATCTCCCATGTCTCTGCATGTCAATGTCATGAAAAAAAAAGCAAAAGTCAAGTCCATCAGAAGCAGAATGATCTGACCTTTTTAGGTGCACGGTACCTCAGCTTCCTTTGGGTTCCCTCACCAGATGGTCCGCAGACAAAAACCGGTGGAGGGTCCTGATAGATGATTTGGGTTGATCAGATTATACAGCCGTAATTGGCCAAATGAGTTGACAGCGATAGACGCTTGATTGGTTTAGGTGGAAACAAACGAAGCTCTGGAGCATGTGGCAGAGCACTGGTGGCCATTGTGGCGTGGGAGATGATGGAGAGAAGGGCACAGCGAGAGGAAAGGAGGGATAATTTGATGTGGGAGGTGGTTTTGTTCACGTGTCTGAGTGTGTTTGCCTTCAGCAGAGCTCGGATGAAAAGCATGCCCTTGTAATAGCGAAGATTTTATTCAACCATATGAATGCTAATCTCGGGTTATTTCTGGTGATTGACAGCGTGCTGTAATTTTGCTGCTTTTAAGCTCTTTTGAAAGCCTTTGTTGAGGTAATTTGCATTTTCACCATTCGATGAAATGCGAATGCGTAATACGTTTCATTTTGTTTTATGCCTCTTTGGTTTGATTGGCTGGGCAACGGTAGGAATTAATGCGAACGCTTTCAACCATATAAACCATGTAAACACAAAGTCATGAGTCGGTCCACATGGAATTTCACCACTTTCTTTAATAATTTGTGGCGGAAAAGCTGCGTAATTGTGCAGAATCGAAGATAATGTGTATTTGTTGGGGTGGGAGATTTAGTGCAAGCTTAATAAATAACATTAACGTCACTAAAAAGCATATTCGTGTTCTGATTCGTCTTTCATTTGTCTTGAGCATTGGTGTGCATAAAAGAGGTGATGTTTATACGTACAGGATATGGTATATGATCCCACAACCCCCCCCAACCCAACTTCTAATTCTGAAGTTTCTCTCAGGCTTGGGTAAACATCTCTTCTTTTTAATTAAAATAAATCCACTTTCAGCCAATATTTAGCACCCTGCTGGGACAGGGCCACCTTTCAAGATACGGGGATACAGTGGATAGATTTAGAATGGAGATATAACAAGGGGGAGATTGAGATGCGGAGGGAGAAATTGAGTTTTTCATCTAGCTGTAAAGAAGAGACATGCATTGTTTATGGATGTGTAGAAGAGCTTTCTCAATGTGACGCCACACACAGGCCTGCTGCTTTTTAGACGGGTTAACTGCACATAACCACTGCTGAAAACACACACAACACAATGCTTTTTATTTGTGCTCCACCTAAATAGTATTATTTTATTTTTCTTATTATTTTTTATTTATTCCTTGCTGTTGTCATTAAGAAATCGTTATTACGCAGTCTCTCTCTTATATGCTTATATTAATAGTTTAAAAATAAAACAAAATCTTAATATTTTTGTGGAAGCTGTGATATTTGTTTTTTAGGATTCCAAAATGAGCTTTGCCATCATGAGAATAAATTCCATTTAAAAAGCATTAATATGTATTACATTTTAAATTAGATTTTCTTTTTTTTTCTCTCTTTCTTTCTTTCTTGCCATCACAATAATAAATTACTTTATTAAAATACATTATATATTAAAATGAATTAAAAATTAAATTGTAAAAATGTTTTACAACATTAATAAAAAATATTATAACATCTTAAACTACATTAAAATATATCACATTTTAATTATATATATATATATATATATATATATATACATATAATTATATATATGTACATAATGTTTATATTTATATATTATAATTAAACAATAAAATATATTTGCTTGACAATGAATTGCATTCAAACTATATTACAATATATATTACAATGTTCACTGTTGATGTAATAATGTTTAACAATATTGCTGTAAAACATAATTACATTTAAAATACATTAAAATATTTCCTTAATTTCCTTCATGTTGCTGACTGGAAACATGCTGTCTGAAGGGATATTTTCGATTCAATAATTGTTTTTATTTATTTTTATTTTTTTTTCATCTTTCAATTTTTTACATATGACAGTTATAGCACACCTTTTCTCAACATATTTGTTGATATAGTAGTAGTCTTACGAAGAAGCATCTAACAGGGTGTCCACGTTTTGAACTTTGTGTCCTTTCATTTCCTGTACATTCTTACAATTGAAATGTGATGTCATATCAGAGAAGTGATTCAATGGTGTTCCATTCTATAGCAGCTACCTTCATTGCTAGTGGTTGGGCCGACAAAGGAATCATGAATTCACATTCATCGCGAGGCTCACACGCATGGATTAAACTATCAAGAAGATTGCTGGATCTGGCTTGTTGACAGCACTCACCGCAAACTAAATGTCGCTGCAGCAAAAACCTCACAAGCTCCAACATGTCGCCTGACAAACAAACAGAAGAGGTGGAACATGCTTCTGTGAGTCAAAGCTATCATTATGTACTGTACCTACTGAGAGCCCTCTTTTTAAAAGAAGCACCGTGATGACACTGCAAAGGTGTGTGTGTGTGTGTGTGTTTGTTTGAAATGCAGCAGGAGTTTGGCGTATGAGCGAGAGCTGTTGAAAGAAGGGGATGAGAGAAGAACAGATATTTGTTTTTAAGTGTCTGTTTTTGAATGATTTCCACAGGAGGGCTTTTATTTTGCTTTGATGTCAGAAATCAGTTTGAAAGAGGGGGATTCCAGTGTCCCGCTCGCGCAGGGAATCCGGCCCCTGTGTTGCCTGCACAAGTCCAAGCGCTCTTCTGAGGAGTCAGGCCTTGTTTGATGATTTTACAGGTCTGCTTTTATCGGCCCCCAATGCCTCAGGTTTGACTGCTATTGATTTGAGGTTTCACACCGAATTCAAAGCATCTTTTATTCTAGATATGCTTAAATTCAATTAAATTATACACTTTTTAACTAGAACTACAATAAATGAGAGATAATGTGCACAGTGGCAGTTTTTGTGATTTTTATTTGGTCTTTTATCTGTAAAATTGAATTAATAAAAAGATAATTATGACTGTATACCTATAATTTATGTACGTTTTTTATTTATGTATTATGTGTATGTATATATGTATATGCATATCAGTCATATTATTATTTTTATAATATAATATAATATAATATAATATAAATTAGTCTTCTAGTATTCTCTGGCATGTTTGGAGCTGTGAAAGCTCAGAGGTCTTTGTTTGAGTCGGCTCTGTGTTTTACTGTACCATTAGGGGGCGCTAAAGATTCATCCACACAAGGCAGCTGGATTAGAGCAGCCAGGCGGCATCCAGTGCCCCTACGCTCGGATGAAGATGCAGACACAAGCCCTGCTCCTGCGCGGTTGAGCTGCGGCACATTTCACAGCATTTATTCGCCCTGCCTGACACTCGCTCTCAAATTAAATTTAAAATAAGAATCCTTAACCGAGCGCGTCTAAATAACATGAAGCGAAAGAAAAATGGCATGTATTTGTTTTAATAACGCAAAGCAATAGCATACATATTGCACGTCAAAATTACATTTTACGTCAGTGTGTAAGTTAATTCCATCTCAGGAAATGAGATTGGTGTGTTTGACCTCCTCAGTATTATCCACCTAATGCAGGACAGCCCATCAAATTTTAATGAAACCAATTATACAGTCTTAGAGCTGAGACTAGAGGGTACTATTTAAGTGAACGGTGGTCTTCGGCTCTGCAGTATCTATCTATCTATCTGAGAGTATAGTTTTATTTTTATTTTTTTAAATATATGTATCTTGTATAAATGTGTGTTTATATATATATATATATATATATATATATATATATATAATATTATATTTAATATTTGTATACAATTTTAAATTAAAAGAATAAACATAACTTAAATTAAAATTTTAATATGAATAATATTAGATATATTTTATAGGTTTCTGCATGTCCTAGATTTAGCGTTTTTTTAGGCTACAAGGATATAAAGTAATAATAATATTAATTTTACTTTGTTTTTATTGTATTATTATTATTATAAATGATTAGTGGCCCTACTTTCTTCTCGTTTGGTGTGGTGCCGATCGTGTGGCGCTTTGGGTCAACTTTGTGGATAACACCATGGAAAGCTGTGAGCCAAGATCGGAGAGAAGCTTTGAGCGCTCCCCAGCCACCTCTGCCCACAGCATCCTCCTCCTCCTCCACTCCTCCCGCTCTCCTCCCCCTCGCTGTTTCTTCCTTTAGCATGAGCGTCAGTCTTGGCTCGGCCCGGGAGCTGTGCGCACTGGGGTTAGTTATGGAGCTGTAGGAGCGCTGCTGAGCTCTCGCCCTTCCCAAGACTGGTCACATTCACTCTGCTGTAGACTCACAGAGAGCGATCGCACGGGGCCAGCGCCGGATTCACACTGGATTTAACGGCGCGCCACGGAACTTTGGAGCGGCTTTCTGGACGCGGAGTTAAGAGTCTAATGAAACGAGAAGACATATTTACACTTTAAACACCGGGGAGGGTCGTGGAAGCGATCTGTAAGGTGCTACAGAAGCTGTTGAAGGAACCGGAGCGCGCAACATTTCCACGCGCGTTTGGACAGATCCGCATCTGTCTTTACGCGTGCTCGCTGCTGTTTCTGACTCGCTTCTGCTGTTTTGTAGTCCCGTTGGTGCAGAAATCAAAAGCTGGCATAAGGCATGGTATAATCCACGGGCTGACAGACACTAGTACAGTCCTCACTGATGCGCGTGGATCTCATTCCTCATCCAGAAAGACACCATGAGCCCAGCAAAAACTCAACTGACATTTCAGCTGGATCTGAGCGGCTGCTGAGAGTTCCTACATACTCCAAACACTAAGAAAGGAGAAACTTGGCCAGTGTTTGAGAACTGAGGTGGGGAGTGGATGTGGACTATGACAGAATGAGTCCTCTAACACACCTTTTACTCTTTGGATTAGTATACTTTAACCAAGTGGATGGTGAGTTACTTGTTATGCTTCGTTCTTATAGAACGCGATAAGGGGTTTTCTGAGACCCTGCGGTTCGTGTATTACCTGATAAATGCATTTTTAAACTTTATATACATCTTTACAGAGTTTCCTTCATTGCTATTATCTTATTTATTAATTTTGTTTCGTAGATTCGTCAATTAATTTTACAATTTTTTTTTTTTTTTTGCACAGTAGGAGTGCGGGTTTTTTGTTTTTTTTTTGACACTTTTTTCAGGCATCACTTTGCAAAGTAAATTAAGTTTTAGTCCGAATAATGTTTACGGGAAATGATTTGTACTTGGACAGAGGAACATAAAACATAGAATACTAAACTTATCGTATAGTTCATATTTATGACAACAGCGCTAAAGCTGTGTGGTTAGGTAGACCAACTAGTGCTTTCCTCAGCAGGTGCCACAGATGCGGTAGTCTCAGAATGTGGGGTGACACCTGCTGTGAAAAGCACCAGTGGATGCGCAAGGCGTGGCGCAAAGATTGCACATATGGACCCCAAATGAGAATCATAGGGTTTAAGTATAACAAACCGATCATTTGAGATTGTTTTCGCAAAGAAACAGATATACAGACGTGATCCAGAATGAGATTTCATCAGTTCAAAAGTATGAAACAATCCACTAAACCAATTACACTAGACACAATAGTCTGCGTTGAATTCTGAAGAGCTTTCAATATGGATAGTAACTTCTGAATTGGTGCTATTACTTGCATTTTCTGATATGTCTGTTTGGTTTTATTAAACCCTCAGCCGTTCTGCTTTTTTTAAATATTACATAACGATTTTATTCCAGTAAAACTTACAGAGGCTTATATGGTTTATGTAATATCTGAAACGGCATGTTTATTTCCCCACCTCTGTTCTTGTCTTTTCTCTGTGTTTCCAAAGCTGCTAAAACTGCTCAGTTGTGTTGTATAGATCAAGACTGTAAAGAAGTTAGGAGTCTCTGATGTAGCTATATGATAACTAAACGAGTAATAGGCAATGAGCACTTGTTAGCTTTTAAATTAATCGCTAATGAAGATATTGTTAATTGTGTGAAACAAATGACTTGATGTAGTCAGAACAATTAAGTCTGTATCTTAAGAGAGTAACCTAATTACAGTGTATGGTATGTTTAGATAAGGCAAACTGCACTCGAACTTGCCGTGGGTTGTATTTGGGGTCTTTTCATGATGTGAACTGTTCATATTTGTCTTTGAGACAGTCGCATGCACATTACATTAGCTGTGTCAAGAGCGCCTTTGTCTGAAATCCCCGCTTTGCACTTAACTGTGTTTGCTTGGGTTTTTGTTGGAACACTTTAAAGAGAATAAGGTCAGTAGTTGTTACAGTGACTGATGAGGGGCTGAGTCAGGCTACAGCTTCTGCTATTGTCCTTCCAGCTTCTGCACTTGTCTCGCTGTTTGTCTCCTGTTTTTGTCCCTGTATCTACCATGGAGCCTGCTAGTCTAGCCCAATTCAGCTCAGAAACTCCCTGTCCTTCCTCATTTCTGTTGCGCCCCAGCTGCCGGTTGCTAGGCGCTGGTTGAAGGCATGGCCCTTAGTTTTTGGAGGGTAAGAGGGGTGTAGGTCTTTCTAGAAGAGCCCATGAATCACCCCGGGCGAACCGTTTGCCCCGTAACCCTCCTCTCTCACCGTCCAACTGGTCTGTGAGAGGTAATCCGGCCGTTCTGGTGGAAGGAGGAGTCGGGATTGAGGAGCAGCCCTCTCCAAGCAGACAAAAAAGGCTGTGGAGATGCATTCAGGAAAGGCTGTGTTTGTAACAAAGCTGTCCTGGGCTTGAATGACCGTGCTCATTTAGTTCTGTTCAGGGCCGGGGTGATTAATGCTGCTCGGGGAGGGAGGGGTAAGAATGGAGACTTGAGAGAAAAGAGTTTTTGGGGTTCAGATTTTGTGAGACAAGACAAACCTGATGTTCTTCTTGTTTTGATGTTGAGTTGATGGAGCTAGTCTGTAAGAATGCGATGCTTTATTCCAGTTTTGAAGATTGATTATGCTAAACCTATTTGTCTAAGCAAGGGTGGGAAAAAATGTGTAAACTCACACTGATGAGTATTAAGTCTTCAGAACATGCAAAAACCTAGTTGATGTTATAAGAGACAGTATAGTTGAAATGCTTACTCTTGGCTGCAGTATTTTGTCCTTGAAGCTTTAGGTTCAATGTTCTTGTCCCTATGTTCCCACGTCCCAGTTTTCTGCTATTATCCTGGGTCTGATCCCTTGGTTAACTTTGCTGCTTTTAGTAGTGAGTTGACAACCGAGAGCAGAGAACGAGGCGATGCCCCACTCCCAAGCTCCCCTGGTGGAAGTGAGGAGACGTGCACCTACCTGCCAGTGGGTCCGCTCTAATGACGCCTCTGTATCTGTCTGCACGCTGAAGCTTCAGTTCTGCACTGTCAGGAGAAACTAAAACCCAGACTAGAGTGTATGTGTGTCTGCGAGTCGTGACTGAAAGAGGCAAGGAGAAATATAGAACTGTAGGTAATACATCTGCGACAAAATGTCAGTGTGGTTTTCATGAACGCTACAAGAAACCTTTGATTGCTCAGAGGTTGCTCCTTTATCTCTTATGCTTCACTGAAGTATCAAGGTTATCTCAGGTGTTCCTCCTAAAGAATTTTAGGTAGTTTACTGAGGTTTTGCATCTCCTACAATTCCTTAGAAAATTTACGTTGACTTAGATTAGCCGGGTTTCCATCCCCCTTTAATGCGCATATTAAAGTATTGCATGAGAAACAAGTGAAGTAAATTTGCAAATAAAGGTTTTCACGCTTGCTTGAGGTGGTTTTTTGACTCGTGCGAAAAAGAGCTGAAACGAAAAATGGGAGATGGATATACATTTTGCAAATTAATTCCTCCAAGCACATCAAAAAAGTCATGTGACATTACGCTATGGGAGGGTAAAACCTGACTAAATAATTATATACAAAATTGATTTTGTTCTCTTGCTTTTCTTACAGATTTATAGCGCTGGTTAATCTGATATTAACTGATTATATTTGACTCATTGGATGGAAACAATGTTTATTCGCAATATTTAATTTATGCAATATTCCAGTTTTGCACAGTTGTTGGCTATTTTTTCTGGCTGTAAGTTTCAGATCATATTGAGACTTCTGAGTGCAACCTTTGACATTACTGAGATTCGATCTGAAACTATGGTAGAGATGCATGCACGATTATTTGGATGTATTGCTATGGATGTTAAATCATTTGGAAGTTTCGATTTTCTTAAATTCATACTGTGTTTGATAGTACCAATTACTTGAGCAAGCCCGGCGTAATTGAATGTGATCTGTAATTAAACTTGCAGCTGCGAGGTGGGTTGCGATCTGGGGTCCTTACGAATGAGACATCATAAAAGCTGGGTTTAAATGGAATTGTTCTGCACTAGTTGGCTAGGCCGTGATGCATCGCTGTCGTAATTGTGCCTCATTTTCGAAGAGAGGCCTGTGGTAATGACGCATACGCGGCTCGAAACCACAAAGCAACCACACTGGAGTCAGGGAGTGTTTGTACATGTGAAGATGTGTGACTGTTTCTCAGTTTAGCGCTCAGATTCAAACATGGATGGGCTCTCGGAGAAAGAATGTGACGGATAGCTGGAGCGAGAGAGGAGATGATGGGTGAGCAAAGAGAGAGCGGAGGGTGTAGGGAATATATAATGAGGGTTAAAGTCGGGGGTCAGCGTATGGGCACTTTGCTGACATTGTTGTAGTATCAGGCAGTAAGAGCATTGAGTATCTCAGCATGGGAGGCTGGATAGTATTACACCACTGCTGCTATACTTAGAGTATCACTTAAACACTCTAAACCTGCCTCTTCCTCCTCCGAGAGTCAGCCAAATCCATCTTATAATTGATAATTACTTCCTTTTGCAAGCAACAAACGCTACGTCAAGCCAAACTCAGCCTCAGGAAGTGTGACGAAAAAAGAGGTATTTCTCTCGTTCACAGTTTTTGTTGACAATAATTTTGTTGATTCGCGCCACCAATGGCTGTAAATGTTAGAGTGGATGAATGACATTTAAAGGCAGCTGTTGAATCGGGAATGCGATGCAGTGGAGTAGCCGTATTTTAGCAGTTTCTCTCAATGGAAATGTCACAAGCAGCACAAAGTAAAGAGATTATATACATTAGAGTTGGGAAGAAAAAAGCTTCGGGGGGATGAGGCCAAAGCTCTCAGTCAAGCATGCCTATGACATTTTCTAGAAAGAGGATGCGGTGGCGTGACACTCGGAGCAAGTTTCACTTGTTCTTGGAATTAGAAAATGACTTGATGTGGCCTAATATTGTGTTTTAGGTTTAGAATTACCTAAAAGAGTACGATTTTTTAGAAACATGTCAGCATTTTCAGACCAAACAATGGCAATACTGTTTTTTTGAGATATCTCAGTGCAAGCTTTTTCCAGTTTAAACTGCTCGTAACATTTTTTTCAATATAGAAGTAGTCCCTGTTCGGGAAACTGCCCCTCCTTCATTTAGATGTGGTTTTAATAAAACACTTTTGAGTTGTTTTCCAGTTGCTGTCAAGTGTTTTCTCACAGTTGGATTCTTAGCTTTGATCTTGTATCATATTTGACAAGATATTTTTTCCCTAGAAACTAAATTCATCATACTTGCTGACAAGATCAAATATACATAATGTAAACTCTTTGCTCTGCACATGTACACACTGATAACTCAGTTGAGTCTCAAGATTCATATTATCTCCTAAGAAGTGGATAAACGCTGTCTAGAGAACTTTTTTTTTCTATTTAAAGACCAATCAGTTTTCAGACGTCTACTAAATTAGCTGTAGCTTTGATGTATGCTGTATTCTTAGAAACTGAAGATATGCACATTCCTTCTCTTCCGGAAAATGGAAAAAAATATTGATTATATCCAATTAAACTTGCTTGCTGGTCTTTGTTTCCCAGCCTGACCAAGCTGGCAGGCCACTTGGTCTCGTAATCTGATCAGTTGAAAACTGTCCAAAATCTGGATTTGTTGAGCCAAATCATTTAGTCTTTAATGTGAATAAACAAAAGCGAGTGAGCCAAGTGTCAGATTTTCCCTCAGTGAAGCACTGGGCATGCACTTTCCCCAGGTTCTAAGACCCAGACTGCCCGTCAGAAAGGAAACTATGGTGCGATATTAGAAGCAATTTTTCTGGCTAGAGATCATTCTTTGGAGATAGCGGCCTGGCCTTTATCTTTCTCTCCATTTGACAGTCAACAGACTTGCCCGAACACAGTTTGTACAATCCGCTGACTTCTTCAGTCCACAAAGTCATGTTTGAGAAAGTGTCATTTGCTCTTTCATCCGTTGGCTTCACCTTGCCCTCGTTTAGTTGTCTCTCGGCAGCTCTTAGATAAGAAAGGATCTGTGTCAAGGCTGAATGACTCAACACAACATAACACAAACAGATAAGAGGAACCCACACACACACAGAGTGGTAAAGCCCAGATAAAGAATTTAAATGAAATTCAGCTAGCGCTGTTTTTCCAGAATAATCAAATCCCAGAGCTGTGGTTTTTCCCCCTTTGGTCCGGGACTCGCTCCAGCCTGTGCCTGATACGTATGAGACACTGCGGAGAAGACAGTGAGATTAAAAGCAGCTCTGCCGGTCATGAAAATGGATGAGGCTCGGCCGCAGTGGAGCAGCTGAAGACAGAGAGACTGCCCGGCACTCCAAAGCGCATCCGTCATGCGCGTCAGGGCAGTAATGCAGAGAAGAGCAGTGCAGGGCAGTGTATAAAATCTTCCACGCTGCCACCTTCACTCTCATGCATCATGGCTGCGCTTCAGACCGCCCGCTGCGCGCACAAGACCAGGCCTTGTCATTATCACAGAGACGAGATTTTATAACTTTGCTGAATTAGGACGTTTTTAAGTATGTTATGAGTTTGAGGCAAGTTTAGTTTCAGCCAGGATTAGAAAGGGCTTCGTAGGTTGACATTTAGGGTTGTTGTACAACACTTAACAGTCTAAATTATAGGTTTAGATTTAGGATTCAGTGGTTTTTCCATTCACAATTAAAAGCTGAGACATTCTAAGGTTCAGAAATTGGATATATTACGTTTTTTACTTAATTGTTGGTGATATTGTAAATTTCCCATTCAGTTTCTTGAAAAAATACTTGTAAATAACTCTGTTGGAGTCACACACAGTTTCTTGTAGATATACTTCGTTTTGAAAGCAGGATTGCAGGTTTAGATTCAAGATTTCATTTTATACATTAGCTTAGTGCTGGATATTAATCGTTGCAGTGTTATTTGTGGCAATGTTTCCAAAGTAATGATATCAGTGACTCATCAGCACAGCTGCATAAATTCTGTCAGCAAACAACTCTTGAGATCCGTGTTTGGTTTCCTGGGCAAAGTCCATTTGAGGTTCAGGCATGACTTTTGTTGGTTACCTGAGTCTGTTGATGACCTTTCATGTACATAGCTGAGGTGAATTTGATAAGGCAGCATATCTGTCATGAATACGACCTGGCTGACAAGACATTGAGTCATCAGCTGAATCTACATGGAAAACGGCGACAATTCCCTGAGTACTCGCTTATATAAAATGCTATGCATCAACTTTGTACATTTCTTTTTGCATGTGTATACCCTATAATCACCTTCTAAGCTGTAGAATAATTGCACACTTGTTTGCTCTTGATTTCAGCTTAAGGGTTCCTGTCTTTACCATAAATATAAAGTTCTTATCAGGTAGCACAGACCCCTAAAGACCTTCCTGATTTAAACTTAAAAGCTCATCTCTCTACCCTCTGCAGAGATGTTCAGATTAAGCCTTCTATGAAATGAGACTTATAAATCTCACCGGACCTGCTTTGGCTTACTAAAAGAGACTTGGGCTGATCCCAGGGCTCGGGCTTTTCATTAACTTGCATTCCAGGCACACTGGATCTTTCACTATACCTGCAGTCTATGCCTTAATTCAGCTGGGGCCAGCGTCAGTGACATGCCCATGTGTTTCCCAGTGGCCGCCCACATCTTCTGCAATAAAACTGCCTTCTCTCAACTCTGGCGACTAATGCGGCCACCTTTCTTTCGCTCTCTTCAAAAGCATATAGGGTTTATTTATTTTCCGCTCTGTTGACTTTGGACCATGGACTGTGAGGGATACTAAAGACATTACTGCTATGCTAGTAGACAATTGTACAGCTTTTTATGTCACTCCACAAAGCAGTCACTGCTCTTCAGAGCCCTTTAAAGATCAGCCGTCACCAGGACGCAAAGAAAGAGCGAGGTATGCCGCAGAACACCTGTGTGTGTGCGTGTTCATTAGGGTGTGGGTGCATATGCACACACACAAAGCCCTACATAGCTCTGATGTTAGCACACACATGCTGTTATAAAAGACTCGGGACCACAATATTTTCACAAAGTCAAACAAACTCACACCTGCGGGAGCCCATTTCAAAGTGTCCACGCTGACCTGACCCACATTATTTTACAAGACAATCCTGGCATGTTAAATAGATGTTGAATAAATATGTACAAAAAGCGCATGATAACAAGGGCTTTCAACCACTGCGGAAAGCAAAGGAAAAAAAAACTTGTTTGGCTATTAGTAGAGAATCATCTACACACATATCATTTCTTTAGCAGTTATTTACTATGGCTAGTTGATGAGTTGTGGCTTTGTTCAGTTCTCTAAATATAAGTACTAATCTACAGCTAATCCCAGACAATTGTGAAATGCAATGATAGCTCAAAGTGTGATTTATTAATATTCAGGCTTTTTTCACCAAATTTTTGAAACGTCATAAACGTGCAAACAGTAGGCCTAACATCCCTGAAAACATCCCACACGGTCCTTCATAAAGGCCAGACCTTAGATTCCTTTCATCCATTCATCAGCCTGAGAGAAAACGAGAGAGTTGATGTGAATGTAGAAGAAAGGAGGGAGTGAAAGGACGAAAAGGAGGGGTTTGAGGCGCTGGCGAATGTGTTGATGAGGGTTGCTGCCCTCCTCTGAACGTGGAATTCTGTCTTCCACGTCTTCCCTTTTTTTTCTCTCAAGGCCCTGACAGGTCATTTCCTGATGGTAGAGAGCGATAGAGGGACGACTGCTGATAGAAAGTGGCAGACGGAGATGGAAGGAAACTCGGGTCCTGTGAGGAGAACATAGAGGTGTGGGAAAAGATTTGAAAATGAAGGAGACAACTTGACAGGAAGTAGAAACCGCTGAAGTATAAATATGTGCAAAGCCATTATCTTTGATTATCAAATTCGCATTCCTCTAGTTAGGTCTATTTATATCTCACCGCAGGAGCAGACTCGGGAAGCGGACACTGATACAAAGTCAATAACTCACTGCAGGGGAAGAGTGTGTGTAAAAGAGAGCGAGACACATAGGAAGGCAATATCTGGAAACGTTCCTCTCTTTTGAAGAGGAATATATGCTTCCTGGAATTATCAGGGGCTCTCGTGTTTGCTTTCCATGTGTATGTCTGTGCAGATGGAGACAGGTCAGGTACCGCACTGCTCAGGTTTACTAGGGTTTTTTTGTGTACAGTATATGTTACGCAGTTTTATCTGAGATAAGTTTTCAAGACTTACCGGCCAAAGTTATTGTGCATCCAGTCCTCTGTGGGACACCGTTGTGTGTGTGTAGGGTGACAGAGCGGCGACATGATGAATCTTTAAGGGCGTTTCTGTCCGTGTGAGGTTGAGCCGTGTGTACAGTATATTCAGAGCTATGTCTGAAAGCATCCAGTAACATCATCCCTGTTTCCCCACTGACATTTTTATATTTTCCACTGATGACATGATGAACGAGTCGCTGTCAGACTAGCCCGAGTGAAGATTTCATCTCAGAGAGAGAGAACTTCCAGTGCCTGGAATTGAAGAATAACCAGTATCAGGGTTAAAGGGCTTCCATAAAACTCAAACCCTGCAAGCATTTCAGTTTTTCATGTTTGTTTGTGTGTTTGCTAAGTTTTCAGAGCAAGTTCACTTTGTTTCCCATAAGATTTGACAAGATTGAGAACAGAGATGTAGGGTTGGGGTACCAAACAAGATATACAGTACACTGCAATTCAGAAACAGAAATAGATTTAAAAAAGGCTTTAAGTTCAAAGAAATGAATGCATCTTTTTATACAGAAATGGCACGTTTGTCAAAATAAGCCAAGCTTTAAATTAGATAGATAGATAGATAGATAGATAGATAGATAGATAGATAGATAGATCGGAAG
>JAUCMU010000027.1:16549469-16563116 GCA_032275025.1 Enteromius treurensis
AAAAGTGTTGTTACCAATGTCCTGTTACACATTTGTACTTACACACACCATTCTGAGGGTTGTTACATGTGTGTAGTAGTAACAGAAATATTAGATCTGTGGATACTATGTAGCAATGTGTACTTACACTGTGGTTACATACTAGATACACATCTAGTTACTGTGGAAGTACACAGGTATTAGGGACACTAAATATAAAGTGGGACCAAACAATTATAAATAGAAACTTATGACACAAGGAGAGAAGTAGAGATAAAAGTAGGTAAGTAAGATTAGGGGGGAAAACACTTCTTAGCTACTTAGCTTGTTGTGTAAATGTAAGACTCAGGCACAGATGAGTAGATGAGTAAAAGTGCCAGTGTTTCAGAGCCTATTTTATCAGCAATAAATTACAACAAATAATTTTTGAGAAATTGGATTTCAGATCTACTTGGATCAAAAATCTAAGGGGACACATGCTCCTAGGTTGAATGGGCATAATGCATCTGGGTAGAGATGACAGCCGGAGAGATGAAGAGAGAGAGTCAGTCAGGGAGGACAGGAGAGGAAACATCATTTATCTCTTCTCCCTCAGGTGAAAAGCAGACATCTGCTCACCTACTTTGCAGAGGAGAGAGAGGACGAGAGGCTTTCCCCAGCTCACCTCCTCTCGATCACACACACACACACACACACACACAATCATCATTACCCCTTCTGTTTCTTATTATAAACTCCCAATACTCACATACATACACTAGTTTACCTATCTAAATGAGGACTAAATGTGTAAACCTCTATTGTTTTCTGTTTAAACTAATTATAAGACTAACACAAACTATACTGTAACCGTTTAAAATTACACTTTGTTTTTGTCAAGAGAGCGATGGATGGTTTGGACGAATGGACAGTCCAGACAGTTAAACGGACAGACAGATAGATAGATAGACAGACAGACAGACTGATAGAAGGCCAGATAGATGAAAAGACAGACTGACAGATGCCTGTCGATTCATATGTCTATTTGTTTGACTGATAGAACTGTTAGATAGAAGAATGATCTATAGATAAAATGACAGAATAATGGATATGTAGAACAACAGAATGATAGACAAACAGACAGACAGACAGATTCAGAAGAGTCTTTAAGGGGGGCGGCGGAGACGGCAGAGATGTCCACCAGGGCGGAGCAGGCGGCGCAAATGCCCCCCTGGACAGACCAGACAGAACCGCTACCCTCCAGGGCGGTCCAGACGGCAGAGCAGACCACATGGGCCTACCAGGCATTGCTGATGCTCTCCTGAGCCGATCAAACAGTTCATGTGCCCTCCAGGGCGGTGCAGACGGCGGAGAAGCCCACCGGGGCGGAGCAGGCAGCGGAGACACCCACCGGGGCGGAGCAGGCGGCGATAGCACCCTTCGCGGCCAGACAGAAAATGAATGTGCCCTCTTGCAGCCAACATTCATTGATATAGCCCTTCTAGACCGACTAGACAGTGAATATGCCCTTCGAGACCAGACAGGGATGAGTGCGCCCTCTTGCAACCAACAGTCAGTGATATCGCCCTTCTAGACCGACTAGACTGTGAATGCGCCCTCCATGACCGGCCGAACCAAAATTCTGTGACCTCCTTGGGTTGAGCAGCCACCAGTGGGACCTCTGAGGACTCTACGGCCGGAACAGACATCTCTAAAGGTAGTGCAGCCTCTGGCGGACCCGATGGAGTTTCTGAGCCACACACAGGTTCTGTCCATGGGGCCTCACAGTCTTTGTGGAGCTCGAATGAATTAGGAGACTGGAACCTGGATCACAGACCGAGTCTGGCGGATCCGGCCATGATGGGTCCGAATCACAGACTGGGTCTTGCAGATCCGGCCACCAAGAGTCTGGGTCACAGACCGCAGACAGCTCAACAGGCTGAGAAACCGGGACTGACTGGACTTGACACGGCTCCTTGTACCGTTATTCAGGAGTGGGACCCGTTATTTGCGGGCTAGGAACCGCCAGGACCTTCAGCAGCTCGTCAGGCTGCATAACCGGGATAGACTGGACTCGACAAGGCCCCTCGTACCAATGTTACGGGACTGAGACCAGTTACTGACTGACTAGACACCGTGAGGGCTTTCTGCAGCTTCTCAGACTGCGTAACAGGGACAGACTGAGTAACACACGGCTCCTCGTACCATGTAACGGTGAAGGCCTTCAACAGCTCGTCAGGCTGTGTGACTGGGACTGGCTGAGCTGAACACGACCCCTCGTATCGTACTATGGGGTTGGAACCCGTTAGTAAATTGTTGGATACCGTGAGGGCCTTCAACACCTCATCAGGCTGTGTAACTGAGACTGGCTGAGCTGAACACGACCCCTCTCGTCGTGCTGTGATGTCAGAGCCCGTCAATAGCGTTTCAGGGATCACTAGGACGGGTATTAGTTCCTCAAGAAGTAATACCTGAACCGACTGGGCTTGAAACAGCACTCCTGGCTGTATAACTGGAACTGACAAGGCATGAAACATGTAACGTGTAATACAAACGTGTAATACAGGCACCAACTGGGCTGAACATGGCTTTTTTGACCGTGAAATAGGAAACAGCACCTGCGGGTTGGGCACCGCAGGGGATTTCGGCGGCACTGGCATCCCCGATGTTGTGTTGGCATTCTCTGCTTCGGCAGCCATTTTGAACACGTGGGTAAATATCTCCCGGATTCTCCTCGCTGTGTCCGATGGAGAGCCCGCTGGAGGTGAACTCGGGGTCGCGGGGTTTTGCACGGCGGTCCGGGTCGTGGAACCGAAACCGAAGCCGCACCTCGCGGCTCGGCGGAGCGAGACTATTTTGCCGGCAGTCCCCGGCGGATAGCCATACGGGATCCGGGAAGCTGAGGATATGCTCCAGATATCCGTGGGAGAAGCAATATTCTCGGCAGTGTGCAGGATCGCGGACGTGAATGAAAGTTCGCAGAGTTGTGCGCGTTCTGTTCACAGAACGCCATCTCACTGTGTGGTCAGTCGTTCTGTCACGAATGAAGGCTCGTGAAGATTGCGCTCTTGCTTCCTTGAACCAGGCAGGCAGGACTCGGAGACAGGAATTATAATTCAAACTGAGACATTTATTAAGAAAACAAAAGGAAAATGCGAAGAGCAATGGGGTGGTCCACAAAACAACAAGTAACGTTAACAACTGACAAAGATACAAGACATGGTACGTGGTATTTATACATGGACTAATCAAATACACCTGGACAAACAGCTGACGGATGATCAAATAATGATGACATGGGCGGGGTTAGATAGATAGATAGAAAGATAGATAGATAGATAGATAGATAGATAGATAGATAGATAGATAGATAGATAGATAGATAGATAGAATGAAGGATGGATAGATAGCGGGAAAAGTCGATGGTTGAATAAATGACATATTGAACGGATAGATGGACTGAATAATATAGCGATATATAGAACGATAGATAGAACGATAGATAGATAGATAGATAGTCGCTGCCATTTTGACCCCATTCTTTCAGTCTCAACTTTCTTTTCTGCTACTTAAAATATAATAAAGAAAAAAAACAAGGAAAGCTTTTTCTCATATGCATGCTCAGCGAACCATACATAATTTTGTACTGTGACGCTCCTTCAGGCGCATACTAATTCAATTAACGTTAATCCGCATCAAAATCCTGAGATAACCATTCGTCAAACGGTGACCTCTTTCCTCGCCTTTTATTTATTGCCAATGGAACAGTGTAATTAGTACACCTTTGGGACGTTGCCCGTGGTAACCTCTGATCACAGCTCCACACACACACAATAAGTGATGCGTCCTCTGGGGTCTTTCTGGCCTTGCTGCAGTGGGTGGGTAGAAGCTCTGGCTATTGATTTGAACGGTGGGCTGATGAATCTCAGGGGAACCAAGAAAAATAATTACGAAGAGCATCATCAAAGCTCCCACAGCACATGAATAAATGCGTGGCAGAGCTAATAGAGCAGCGGTGGAGGTGCCGTGCATGGTCATCTGTGCCCATAAGAACATTTTTATTGCTCTTTCATGGTTCTTAGTTATGTTTCTTTGAAGTATCAGATGTTTCTCCTAAAAACCCTTGGGGGAAATTTAAAGTAGAGAAGCGTAGATAATTTGGTAACTGATCTTAACAGAGTTTGAGATCTTTTCTGAAAGTCTTGAGTAGATGTGTGTGAATTCCTGGATCTCAGGAGAGAGTTGTGATAGTCTTTATATGTTCTCATTGGTGTCAGTTCAAGATTTAGTGAGGAGATGCCGTTACTCCTACAGCGAGGAGATGAAGAGAACTTTACGGAAATGTGTTGTAGATGTCTCAGCAGCAGGCTCGGAAAGAGAGAAAAACAGTTCAAACTACTATTTCTGTCCTCCGCCATCCATTAAGTGGTGGCACAATGTGTACAAGGATGAAATTAGTCCTCTCGCCATGTAGGAGACAAGAGGGAGGTTCTGCAAGTGAGCTATTGTTCTTAACCAGCCAGTAAACAATGACTAACATGACAGTTCACCCCCTCTAGGCTTTCTCATCCATAGAAAACACATCCTCCTCCTTGACTGATTCTGTAAGCTGCATATGGCGAGGAGGAGGAGTGGAAGACAGACTTTAGGAAACATAGATGAGGTTAATGTAGATTATCCAAAAGCCTTTTTTTTTTTTCTGATAAAATATACTTTCTGGAAAATGGACGGAAATTGCTTCAGTGCGTTACATGCTTTATCAAGAATGATTATGAATGAATGAATCAAACTTAATTGGAATGTCAACAGTTTCTCCACGCATCATGGGTGCATTCCCCAAATGTGCGTGCATATGCATATATGCCCTTGTGTGTGTGTGTGGGCTGGCTGGGGGGTCCAAGGGAAAGAGGAAATCGTTCTTTGAATGGTGTGCGCTCAGAGACATAGTAAAGAGCACTCTCCCAGGCGGCCAAGAGCACTTGATTGTACAACAAGCAATGATCGCATTAAGAGAGGGCAGCAGGAAGAGAGAGAGAGAGAGGGAAACAAAGAGACAGAGAGTGGGAAGGAAATAAATTGACTTTGCCAGTGGCTTAGTCTGCTGATTGGAGGAAATTTAGAAAAAAAATACTTTTTAATTTCCATGTGCTACATCCACAAGTGTGCTAGGGGTAATGAGGGAGTGAGTGTGTGTGGGGGTGTGTCTGCCTATATTACTGACCTGGTTATAGTGGTCACTATAAAAACATGTTTTACAATTTCAGGAGTGGAAAACAGTAAGGTTTGCATGTTATATACTGTATCTGTAGAGGTCAAAAAACTGTGTTGGGCTTTAAAGATATGTAGCATAGTAACACATAAAGCAGTATTTTTCTTGTTCACTACTAGTTAAGTTTGTAGAATCAACACATTTAGTTATCTACCACCTAGTACCTAGTCAAAAAGGAGAGACTCCATTTATGCTACGATGTGAATAATATTCCCTTTTATCGGTTTATCCTCTGTCTGTTTTTATATTTCCTTCTGTTCCTCACTTAACAGAGAAAAGCACAATTTTAAAAGCATCTGCTGAGCAAAATTTCTCCCTGGATAAAAAGACGAAAGAAAAAAAAGTACAGCAAGCAGATGGCGCCTCAAGGTTCAGACGATTAGAGGTTGCAGATTGGAATACAAATTGGATTAAAAGAAATTAGACTAATAAAAATCGAATCGCATAGCAAGTGCAAGCATATTCACCTCAGTCATGTAAAAGTCTCTGCCAGTGGCTGTCAATTAGAAGCTAAACAGATGCTCCAGTGAGATAGCAGTTAATATATGTTTGTGTATGTGCGTTCTTGGCGGACGTGGTCCTTCCTTCATCCTCTTATCTCGACCCACCCCATTTATCAATGTCATAATGTTAATTAGTGGTTTGTTCGTTTAGTGACTTACACCATCAAAATGAACCCAATCAGAAACCAAAAGTTATAAACATTCGCGTTTGTTCATGTGTAAATCGATTCGGAATTTTATTATATCCAGAAGAACATGCATGGAGACACCAAGGTTGCATCAGTGTCCCAACCTTAAATGAGTTTGACACCTCGGGGTTTTGAGAGATGCAGACTGTCAAGAGGGAGAGAGAAGGAGAGGCAGTGAGAGAGAGCAAAATCAGTGTATCTGCAAACTTCAGCAGAGCTCAGTTTCATAGTATGCAGCACAACTTAAACATGAAACCTGGAGGCTACAGGATAAGATCTCGCCCTGTCAGTAGCAAGTCCCTTGTGCGACCCCAAAGTCTGCTCTGGGTCCTGTGTGTGGCTCCACTTAGATAGCAGACAGCTGGAATGATCGCTAATCAATGAGAGGGAAATGGCAGGAATTAGCACAAATAAGGTGAAGTGGGAGCCCTTGCTCCCTTTAATAGAGTCCACACTGCACTGCGGGAGAGAATGATTCTTTAGAGCACACCAGGACTCAGCAAAATGTATTTGCATATGAACAAACAAATTTGCTTCTTTGCTATTTCTGTATCCTGGTCCAACTGGTAAGACGAGGCAGTGTGGATCTCACATTTAGCCGTGATCCTAAACACCCTAAACAAATGCTCTTCTTAACTGCAGTTCCATACATCAGCTACTGAAAGAGTTTAGCTCCGCAGTGAACTCTTGTACATCAGCACTGCACACCTGCCGTCCCGAGAGAGGACAAGGCCACCTTCAGCTCGAGCTAGCTGCTGCCTCTGGGGCTCTCATAACGTAGGAGGTCTGTTCTGCGCTCTGCAGTGGTTTATGTTGAACAAACGGCTAGCGAGCAGCTGTCTTTGCAGTGCTAAACAAATAAAGCTGCACAGAGCTGTGTGCTGATCATGCTAGCATGTTACTCTCTCGGGAGGTTTAGCCACTAGCCGTGCGTAGAAAAAGCCAATGAACAAACATATTGTGCTTCATTTGTAGATGTATCTTCTTGGTCTTGTTGATAATCTTGCATACCCCTGCTGAAAAAAAACAGCATATGCTGGTTAGGTATGATGCTGGGTGCTGCTTTAAGCTGGTTTATGCTGGTCCTTTGCCAGCATGTGACCAGCGTAAACTATCAAAGGACCAGCATAAACTAGCAAAATGACCAGCTTAAACCAGCAAAGGACCAGCTTAAACCAGCATCAAAACATACGTAACCAGCATATGCTGTTTTTTTCAGCAGGGAATGCTTTTTGTTTAGATTTGAAACTTGGTCATAATGTACAAGGATCTATCTATTTGGTACCCACAAAAACAAACAATCGCATTTTAAAATCATATTCCTTCCGTTTGCAGTCACTTCTAGTTTTAAGCGATTTCAATCCCTAAAAAGAAGACGAAAATCAGCATTTACAATCTCAAGGGTGTTTCCAAGCTAGCCATGTGTTATTGAAGCGTGCAAAGCTTACAGCATTCATCTGATGGCAGTGCTAGCGACTCGGGCTTAGCATCTCTTTTAGGCCGGGTTTTGGGGGGGATCAGGGGCTGCTTTTGTCCCTCTTTGGCCCGTGCCTTAGTGATGTAAATGCAGGGTGGCCTCTGGCTCCTTATCTCTAGGGTTAAGGCTCACACTGCTCTTTCCGCAATCTATTATCATAAGGGCCAGACTCCTAGCGTGGGCTGCTAGCGTTATCCATACCAAATGCAGGGCCATGCAGGGGAACGTTCAGGGGATTAGCATTTTAACACAGTGTGAGTCTAAACCCCTGAACCTCTCTGTCACAGAGGGCAAGTCCCCAATGGCTTGCCAGCTCACTATGTGGCACCCTAAATTAGTGTGCTGGATCAGAGAGTTGGGTTGTGTGTTTTTGACATTGCTTTTCTTGGCTCAGAAACATTGCTTTTGTATGCTCAGTGAACAACTGGCAGTAGAGATAAAGGATTGTTTTAAGCGAGCATGTAAGTAAGATTTTTTTTTCAACTCAAACCTTACTTTTTCTGGGTTAAATGTTAGATTGTGATTGCCAAGACCAGGCCTGCTCCTGGAGGGCCACTGTCCTAAAGAGTCTAGCTGGGGTTCAGTTAATCACACTTCAATAACCCTAGTCAATCAAGGTTTCCAGGAAGACTAGAAGCTTGCACACAGGTGTGCTGGCATGAAATTGAGCTAAACTCTGTATGAAATTGGCACAGCAGAAACAGGGTTAAGAACAATGCTAATTGGTTTGTTGCAGCATTCATATATCCTGTTGAGTATTAATATAAAAGTCTTTGTCTTTCTCTGTCTTTCCAGGATCCCGTCTACGGCAGGAAGATTCTCCACCTCGGATCGTAGAACACCCCTCCGATCTGATCGTATCCAAGGGCGAGCCAGCCACCCTAAACTGCAAGGCAGAGGGGCGGCCCACCCCTACCGTGGAGTGGTACAAAGATGGAGAACGAGTTGAAACTGATAAAGATGACCCTCGATCCCACCGCATGCTCCTGCCCAGCGGCTCACTCTTCTTCCTGCGTATCGTACACGGCCGTCGAAGCAAACCTGACGAGGGGGCGTACGTTTGTGTGGCACGCAATTACTTGGGGGAAGCAGTCAGTCGAAACGCCTCACTGGAAGTAGCATGTAAGTACGCGATTTCTTTAATTATTGTCACAGTAACCATCATTGGAGAATACCACATAGAATTGTGAGTTGGTATTGCATCTGACAAATTTTGGAAAATGCTTGATTTCCCTAGTTCCAAAACAATCAGTGGGAACTACGTTTTGCAGTTGGCTTCTGACTTTAATTAGCTCTACATATGTTTTAGCAACTCTTAGATATATCAGTCTGTTTCAGTACAATCTGCCAGGCTTGTAGTTTTTCCTTCTGACTGAGAAATGGAAATGATAAGGCATGCCAAGGAAGTGCAGAGCGACAGACTCAGATGAAAGAGCATGCTAGGTGTGGAAGGAGGGTGTAGACGCTCTACACAGGAAGGCAGAATCTGGGAAGGGGGCTTATCGACAACCTGTAGATGGGGTCTGCTTTGAAGATAGGTCTCTGTTGGGTTGACTTGCATTTTCAGAGAGAGCACATCCCCTGGGATCAAATCCCCAAGCTTATCAGATACCATTATGAGTGACAGCTAACTTGTCCTCATTTGCTTTTTATTGCTAGCCAGTGAGTATGCTATTTTAATGATAGGCCGTTTTGCTAAATCATTGCTGATTAATGGACTGTTATAGCCAAGAAACTCTATGCTAGGCAAGTTTGTGATCTTTGCGATCAGTGAACACATTTCGGCATCTAAAGGCTTAAAAGCTAGCTACACTAGCAAAGCAAAAAAGTCATTAGAGATTAAGGAGTATTGGTCTTGCTCCGCTGGGCTTGTAGTCTAGACCTGAAGTCTAAGTGAGCCGCTATCTTGAAGTCTGTTTCAACCCCGAGCTGATCAATACTGTGGCCTCTCTTATGCATTGTTATGAAAATAGGAGCGATCCATCATGAAATAAGGATATGATGATAAATATTGAATGAATGGATAACTAAATTGGCTCTGTGTGCTGCCGCCAAGACCCCATGCAGTAATGAGAGGGTGTGTGTGTGTGTGTATGTGTGTTTAGCTGTTTGAGAGGGTAACTCTAGATGAAGGGATTGTGGGAAGGTTTTGAGAGCCAGTACATTTTGAATGCTGCTGCATTTTCTATTTTTAACCTGTAATTGATGATACAGGATGGTGATTTGGGTTAAAGGAGATGATGCTTGCATTTAGTGTTTGCAAAGGGTTCTATTTTTAACCTGTAATTGATGATGTACCACAGTGTTTCGGGTTATAAGGTATATGTATATGGAAGGCAGTATAAAGGCAGTGTGTGTGTGTGTTGTGTGTTTTCACTCTTGTAGCTGGCAGGGGGTGTGTGTTTTCTCTGATCCTCTCAGCTCTTCCGAGGCAGTGGTGGTGGCCCCCAGGTGCTAACTGTGTGACAGCAGCTTGATCTATCGATCGCACTAAGAGGGGTCTCCTTGCCTAAATGAAAATTCATGAAAAATTGATGAAGTCCCCGATTATTCCTTTTTTTGTCTTTCTATCTTTCACTTCCCCCTCTCTGTTCTCACTAGCTCTTTACGTTTCCAGCATGGTGCAGAAACCTAATCTAAAAGGGCACTGTTTTGTGAATGAAGGTAACGTGTAAGGAAACACTTGTAAGGTTTCCAAGACACTATAATATTGTCTAATGATCCAAAACAAAATTGAGACACGAATAAGCAAATTTTTAGTAGTCAAATAAATATCATAAGACACAATTTTTTTTTCTTTTTTTTTCCCAGATACTGGAATGCTTACTATTTCCATATGCAGCCTGCAAAGGCAGCATTTTTCAGGTTTAGACACAGTCCGAGGAGTTAAAGTGAGCTTTAGCATGTTTTATGACTTTCAGGTGAGAGGTGAAGGTTCGTAAGGTTAGCAGGACAGCGGATACTAAACCTACAGCAGGAAAACCAAGAGCTGTACTTAAACAAGACCGCTCAGCTGTGTTACGTTACACAATTTCCACTCATAAAACTTCTCTTTACTGGTGAGTGATCACAAAAGTGCAGCCAATCTAAACCGATACAGCTCATGTATCGCTCCAAGCAAAATATGTTTCATCTGTCACATGGTAGAAATATTCTGAAGCGGCGCTGTTTTCTCAAGAAGTAAATGTTGATTTTATAGCCAGCTGTGTGTATCTGATCTATATGAAATACTCCTAGACTCACATACGTATAAAACGTTTACCTCCAAAACAAACAGCTGCCCTTCAGTGACAAACTGAAAAATGTGGCGAATGTTCCAGACTGTTTTGCGACGTTCGTTTTTCTGGGGTTCCGATCCCAGTACTTTTTCATCTTTGTGTCACAAGTCGTCTCCTGTTGCGATATATGGTTTCGTCTCTCTCCCTCCTTCTCGTATGGGGTCAATCCGCACCCCCCGCAAGCTGAGTGAATGGCCCTGTTGAAACAGATTGCAGACAGGCGTTCGCCGTGGACCACTGAAGCCGCCTGATCAGAGAGACCCCAAGCTGGGCTGCAGGAAGCAGAGAGAGGCCTGTGAAAGGAGCTTGCTGCATTATTAATAACCAGGCAGATTGCAAGGAGGTGTCCGCTGAAGCAGGATTATCTCAAACGCTAGTCTTTAACAATTGACCATTAGTTATGCCACAAAGAAGATACACAGATCTTGTTAAGGATGTCTGTGTCCTAAAGAGTTTAAAGAGAAAGGGTTGATTTTGTCCCTGTGATAAGCAAGGTACTTATCTGTCTCAAAGCAGTTCTTTGTCTCATGTAAACTTATTTCCGTGGGGCTTAGCACTTTCGCAGCATTCACCTCTTAAAATGGTCCATTTCTTTATTTAAAGGGACCGAGCATGTCTTTCCACTTTCCTCAACATAAATGAATCCCTTTCCTGTCATTTATATGGTCTTAATTAGACGAGAAGAAAAGAAGAGTGGAAAAGGTGCTGACGGGCCACAGGGAGCGATTGGCTGAATCCCAATTCGCAAACGTCTACTTCAGCCTAAAGGCACATACTTCACTGGTGATGCATACATGCTTGAAATATATGAAGTACATATATGGCTTTTTTGTTAGCCTCAGTGTTTATGTTTCAGAGAAATCAACTTCCTGTGTGAATGGCATGATTATAAAAGCTGGGCGTCATTTTTTTTTAGAGTTTACGAGTGAATTCGGATTGTTATTTTAAAATTAGCTTAATCTTTTTTTTTTTTTTTTTCAGGAAAGGTTTTATATAGGCTACTATTTACTCTGTCTCTCTATGATGTATATGATGGATACTGTACATTTGGTCCGGGCCACACCCCGTGGCACTCCTTGCTTCTGGGAAACATGTTTTGTTCTTTTGTTGCTATTTTTCTTTCTCTGTGTCTTTATGTCTCTCTCCCACTCTCTCTTTCTGTTCCTCTCTCTTGGTCTTTCTCTTCTCGGGATAAACTAGGTCAATGAGCGGGTTCATAAATCATTGTGAAGACTATGTCAGACTGAGGCAAGCCCTGCTTTGAATAAATTTGCTAAAGTGGTGAAATCTCTGGTCGTAGCTTGTGTACGGGCACAATGTGACAAGCCACACCTGAGGCACACAGTCATCCAGGAAAATGTTAATTAGCCCCCTGTATCTCTTCTCAGGTGGAGAGGTGTGTGTATTATAAATCCGAGGGCAACAAGCTTGTTGAACACGGGGGCATTAATTAAGCATATAAGGTGTGAATGTGTGCGTGTTCGTGTCTGCTAATGGGTCACACTAATAACAATGTGAAAGTGTGCATGTACTTTGAATCTTAGCGACAAAAAGTGCTGTTTCGTTCACTTGTAACCTTTAAAAAGTATGCAAATGAGGAAAGGGGCGAAACAGATGTTTGTTAAAAGGCCACCAGCCTGGGATTGGCTGGCGTTTTTGAAAAGGTTCTTTTGATACGCTTCAGCGTGGCACTTCAGCAATTAAGAGTATCGTTAGGCAGCGTTTGGAACTGGTAAGATGAAGTAATTCGTGGAAAAATGGTGCTTTCTTTGCACGGTTAAGCATTTCTGGTGAATCAGTAAAATCTAATAAAAGAGGATGAAAATAATTGGACACACACTGCCAGTAGGGGTGAGTAATATGATTAAAATCTTATATCACATTAATTATATAAGTAATTATATGTATTATGGTAACAATAAAAAAAAAATAAAAAAGAATGTTTTTTGTGTAATTTTTCCTCGCAAGGAATCATGCATATAAAATAAATAAACAGAATTGGGTTAACGCATTTCTGCTCTAGTGTGGTGTATGCCAACACACCACCCATCCCTAACATCTAGACTACAAACGCCCGTCTGGCTTTTAGCATCTTATATGGTGGGCAAGTGAGCGTGTGTGAGTGAATTAATCAAACACACACTCACGTGCATTTGTCCTCATCCGTCTGATTGTAAATGTCAGTGTCTGTCTGGGTCCTCTGACTTGCATTGGAGTTATCCCAGGATCCGGATTCTGCAGGTTCTAGGGGTTGGTGATTAAGTTGAAAGCAGACCGATGTCAGGATGCATCTGCGGCCCACAGGGAATGTTGGTTTCTGATAAGAGGGAGGGAGGGTGAGGTGCCGGCTGAGAGGTGGAAGAAGAACGGATCTTAAGTCTGTGATAAAGGAGAAAGAAATAAAATCCCTGATTGAATGTGTCAGCGTTGTATATCTGCAGTGCTAGAGTCAGCGCCCACACCATAAAGACCAACCTCCTTATCAGCAGCATGTTACGTTACACACACATGCACACCGGCTGCGGTGAGATGGAGCCATGCAGATTTGGATGCATATCTTATGGTCGAATCTAAGTGTGTGCGAGACTAATCGGTCAACTGCGTAGATGATATTAAACGATTCTTCATTGTATGGATATGTGGAGGAAGCCCTCTGGAAAGGAGATAAATCATCGGTCCCATGGAACCCTGGTAATACACACACATACAGTTTATACACACACATACTGACCTTTCTCATTCTCTCTTTCTCTCCCTCACTGTCTTTTGTAAGCTCACCCTTGTCCCCTTGTGAGTGATAAAGTTTTAAAAAAACATTTTTTATGGGATTTCGCTTCAGTTTTAGACAGGATAGCACAGAAATTATGGTTGAAAAGAACAAGGGTTGGGAAATGGCCTGAAATGGATTCAAGCTACTTCTTTAGTCAGTGTTATATTGGAGCATGTGAGAAGAACAACTAGTCTGTAGGATGTA
>JAUCMU010000027.1:16568582-16588550 GCA_032275025.1 Enteromius treurensis
TCAGGTGCGTTAACAAAGAGAGACGTGCAAAATATGCAGAGCAGTGGGGCGCGAGGACCAGGATTGAGAACCGCTGCCCTAAAGTGAAGAAACAGAACAATAAAACTGTCATGGAAAAGATTGCTTTGAAAACCAGTTTGCAATCAGATTTTAGCATTCATACACATGCAAAACAAATTTTGAGAACACTATCACACGAATATAGAAAATTCTGATTATTAACTATATACTGCCCCAAACCAGTTTTGCACATTTTTATTGACAGGGGGAAAAAAAAAAGTGAATTTGGAATACATCTACACATATATTTTTCAATCCGCTCAGATGAGTGATAGGAAGTGCTGTGTCCTAATGCACAATTTTAACTTCAATCTAATAACCTGTAATGTATTTTCCTTTTCTGAGTTTATTATTCATTTAGTTATTTAGCCATTCCCTGTAAGGTTTATCTTAGGGTTACTTTCATGTAATTCTACATTATGATTTAATTATAATACTAATTACATGTAAAAATGTAACAAGGACACCTTCAAATATTATGAATTATTAAACAAAATAGTTTGTTAAATGAAAGAGTGTGAAATCATATATTGGCTTCATATCAACCAACCAGCTCTCAACATATAGAGGTTGGCCACAAATAGATTGGGCAGTACATACAATGTATGTTATTGCATTCAAAAAGTGAACACAACCTTTTAAAACCAGCTATGATGCAAACAAAGGCTATTTAAAACAAAAGTACAAACTGAACTTGCTCCATCTCTCCTCATCCCCAGAGTACAGAGATGATTTATCTGCGTCAAATTCAAGCAGTTAAAATGACCATAACACGAATCCAGTTTCCTCCCATGTGCTTGCAATTAGAGGTTTCATTGGCAAGGGAAAATACTGCTGTTTGTTCAAGTAGTGCCGATCAACAGAAGATAAACGAGTGCGGATATCAGTAGAGGACAGCTATCAGCACGAGCAGCCTGCAGAGTGGTTTACAGAAGGCTCTGACCTGCATGTTTATTCCCTTAAATGGAAAAGTAAACACCATTATTTCAGCTGCAGCCAATGACGCAGCTACAAGCAGTGGTCCTTGAGATCTGCCAGTTCTGTTTCATGATATGCTGCATTGTGGGTAATATTACGACTGGCTTTCACCGTCTGTTTCTAATTTGCAATACCCCCCTCTGCTTTCTCCCCGACACTCCTGAAGAGTGTGACCCAACATGAGCAGAGTAAGTCCATGCCATAACGTCCATGTGAGCAGTCAAGAGACATTATTTAGTAATACATGTATCCACATCAGCTACTCTTTTTTTACGCAATATTTTCTATTGCGTATGAGGATCCTACATTGACTGAACCATTCTTGGTAAACTGGGATTTGAAGAAACTGCGCAATCTAGGTTAAAGTTTTTGCTTGACCTGGTTAGAGTCACAAAATAAGCATTTCATTCGGGCTGAGTAGTGAATATTCAAGCTGTATGTACAGTGGTTTTACTAGTGATATAATTACAGTAAGCTAAATTGAGTTTATTAAAATGATTTTATTAAGTTTTGCAATTTAAGTGAACTGATTCCAATTTATAAGAACTGAAGTATTTGAATTCTACTGATGGTTACTACAAATGTGGATTCTGTGCATGTGCCTCTGTATGTTTTTGTGTGGGTGTATGTTTGCAATATGCTAGAGAAGAAGACGAGTACTGTTTGTGTCAATAACAGCATTAAGAGCCCTTAGAACTGTGCACAGTGTTTTATTGACATTACCTTCCTTGCAGATCAATAGTGGGTCATTGCAAATGCCAAAGAAGATGACAGCTAGCTGCTGGACGATCTGTCTGTTTCTGCTTGGATCTGTCACTGAGGTGAAAGATTATTTGCCACATTACTTGTTTTTATAAAAATGTTTCTGGTTACTGTCGATTTAAAATATAGAGTGGTGCAGTGATCATATTTTTGTAGGCCAATCACCTGGAAATTAACGCCACCCTGTTTTAACCGATAGGATTTTACATTACAAAAAGAGATCAATACAGAATAAATTAGGTGAATTTAAGTGCACACATCCAAAGTGACTAAATGGAAACTATTGCAGTGTTGTTGTTTTTTGTCGAGAGTTAAGAATAACCACATAAGTATTTTACAATTCATCCATCTCAAACATCTACACAAAAACATTTGTTTGAGGAGATTGTTTGTAAAATCAACCTATTCTCAGACATTACTTTCCTAACGTGCCTGCTGTTTGTAGTTCATTGTTCTAGCCAGTCCTGAGGTAAACGAAAGCCAGCAACAACATCCTCAAAATGTGTACCATGACATCGGTGTTACTAGAAACAAGATTGTGACGGCACAGTTCGAGTGCTATCAGAAGATCATGAAGGACAGCAGCCAAGACAGAAAAGGTAGACACTTTACATAGGAAGATTTTTCACAAGACAATATATGGTTCTCAATGTTAAAACATGTTACTTTACAGAATTGTGACACACAGCTGCTTCAAGCCAGTTCATTCTAGCCAAATAGCTATCATTTATATGTAACATATATAACAATAATAATTTAATCCAATTTTCTATAAGCCTCTCAAAGCGTATGACAGCAACATTGACAGCGATTTCTGTCATCCTGTGTAATTAGTACAGCAAGAACACACAAAGCCTCAGGTGGCTCATATTCATTCTGTTAGGAAGAGTGCGTTTGGCCCCACTGGGTGGCAGGACAGCTGTAAAATATTAGCTCTGTTCCAAAACCTAGTAGACTTCCTACTTAGCATCCTTAACATAACACAACAATGGTCGATTTGGAGCGCTTTCCATAGGCTGCAGCACACCTATAGCTCACGGGGGACAGGATTTTGGAACAGGCTAAGAATAGTGATAATGAAAACAGGAAGTTGCAGTTTCCCAGTCTCCACAGAAACCATTAAATGTTTTGCACTTTTTTCTAGTTGGCCCGGGCTGCAACAGGACCTGGGATGGATGGTTGTGTTGGGACGACACAGAGGTCGGCGTCACTTCTGAGCAACACTGCCCTGACTATTTCCAGGATTTTGACCCTACAGGTAAATATTCAAGTTATATGGTTTAGTGTATCTGGCTGCGTCTGAAATCGCATACTGCTTATGTAGGTACTACAATTAAAACCGAACGTACTACCCGAACGTTATAACAGTATGTTCTATATAGTATGAATGTGGGTAGTATGAATGGAATTCGGATATACTACATCAGCCATATTGATGTTGTCACGCGTCACAATTTAAACTTTCAATAAGTCATCCGTTTATTTAGATTGTATTAAACAAGTGTAATTTAACCACAATAAACAACGTTTTCTTCCTGAGGTGCTTACACTTAAAATGAGCCGCGTCTTCACTTTCCGCCATTTTTTTAATATGACGCCTCCTCACCCGGAGCCTCATGGGATAGGAAAGTGTTCATGATATATGCCTACTATAGAATTCGGCCGGAAGCAGTAGGTCATCCGGGTATTTCTCGCCTACTGAATTTCGGATACTATGAATTCGGACATACTACTCGCCTCGCATACTGTTTTTCGCGTACTATATAGTAGGGAAGTAAGCGATTTCAGACGCAGCGCATGAGAATGTGAGGCACATGGTGGTTTGAAGGTGCGGTGGCTGATGGGTGATGTAGTTCAGATAACAGAGGTGATGGGGTGAGAGCTCATAACAGATAACATTGATGATGTTAAGAAACATTAGGGATCATTAAATAAGAATTTAAATGTTCTAATCCTTGTTTTTCAAAGAATAAAAGTGTTTCTATGTTAAAGGGGTAGTTCACACAAAAATGAACATTTTGTCATTAATTACTCACCTTCTCTTTGTTTATCTTCACATGATGTTTTTCATGAAACCAGAGAGCTCTCAGACCCTGCATTGACAGCAATACAGCTAAAATGTTCCCAGGTCCAAAAACATAGTAAGGACATCGGTAAAATAGTCCATGTGACATCAAAGGTTCCACTTTAATTTTACAAAGCTACGAGAATGCTTTTTGTGCTCAAAGAAAAACACAGATCTTTGACAGATCTCCCAAAAGTTACATTTTTGGCTAAACTACCCCTTTAATAGCCTTTGTTTAAGAAGGAACAGCTTATTGTGTGACTGATACCCATGTTTCTCTGATTTTTTTTTTTTTATATGGGATCAACAGATATAGGTAAGAATCATTCTGTGGTTCCTGTAGTGTGCTCATTTTTGATTTTCCACTTCACCTGTCTGCCATGAGACTATATAAAAGACCAAAGAAGCCTATCTCAGGGTATAAAATCTAACTCCACTGATGGAGACTGCCTGCCTAATTGGTTTAGTGGTTATCTGGAATTTGATAACTAACCAGAGAACTTCCTTTTAAAATATCTGCAAGATGAGACAAACGATTTATAACATAAAGCATCAAAAATAACAACCAAGAGTGTATCAGTGCCGCGAACAGTGAGGGTTGTTAACAGGCTCGTTTTTCTTTCTCTGAAATATAGACAGATAGCTGCAGTCATGGGGAAAGGGGAAGGCTGATGCGACTGCTGCTTTGGCCTGTAATTAAGTCTGCATAATGCAGACGTGCAGCACGTTTGACACATGATGTGCGCTTGTCCCTGTCAACGCTCCCTGCAGGGGGCTCGGTTCACAGCCACTGGACTGAAGTGGTATTTCCAGGACATATTAATGACTTCATCTTTAGCTATGCACTGCCATTGCCTCATGATAGCATTTTAGAGTTGTTTTTACTCCAAGGCCGCTTGTAACAGTGTCCCGCTCTACAGTAAATCTCTCCATCTATAACTCTCGTCCTTTCCCGGGTCAGTGGCATTAGTAAGCACAAAACAGACACAAACAATGAAAGGTATGTATCCGCTCAAAGCCCTAACCCAGAATCTCAAGCAGCCCCTTTTGAAGGGAACGTGTACGCTCTGCTATTAAAGTCAGCGCACACTCTGTCTCATTGGCAGTTGAAAAAAGCAGAGCAGTTTAGGTTGCTCCCCCCGGTGTGACTGCCTGATGCCTGCTGTTACCTCGAGCCTTGACTTCAACAATTCCTCTTGCATGGTTAAATTGGAGCCATTTGCAACGACGTGAATGACAATACGGTTTTTTAAATGTCATCACTGGTAAAACAGAGTGTCAGTTTGACACGCTACCTCTCTGGCTGTGTAAGTTTGGTGGAAAGAAACATTAATAGGCATGTTTGCGAATCGTACTGAAGGTTGAGGGAAAAGTTTACAAGGTCAACACCGTTTTGACTTGTTTCTGTAGGATTAAATATGCAAATCGCAGTTAAGTTTCACCTACAGGTTTTGTGGGCTGTATAAGAACAGAATATATATCTATGGGCTGAATTCTGGCCACCAATCAAAGCACGTCATGTATAAAATGCTTTGTTTATGTATGTCTGTCTTAATGTGCAGTATCTCACTTTAGGCAACCTACTGTTTTCATGTTTGTTTATCTTTCCAGTCAGCTTAATACTTGAGCTCATAAAAGATGACTGGTTTTGAGTATCCTTAACAAAAAGGTCTGTGGCATTACCATGGTACAATAATGATATTACTACGTATTAGGCCTAGTTTGTATATCCATCTTATTTGTAATGTAAGAGTGTGGGTAGCCATTTGTAACGTAAACGTGTGAAGCTTATGTTTTCATTCACTTCCAGTTATATTTAGCTGTACCAAAAAAGATTTAGATGTTAGAATGCCGTTACATTGGGTCCCTGTGCGAAGCGTTCAGACAACGTTTGAACCTCCCCCTGAGCAAAACCTTCAGACAACGTTCGCCTGGACCCATGTTCTTAGGCTGGGCCAGTAATACGTCTGTAACACTTTCTATAAAGCCTGTATTTATAATACATTACGAGGCTATTCTTAAGGCATTATAATAAATGCATAATGCATTATAAATAACTTTATAATATGTTGGATCATCTCATAAATATGAGTTACACACTGAGTATAGGATATTGCAAGCATGTAAACATTTTACCTACCCTACCTAAGTCTACTAATACTCTTTATGTTATATAATAAACATTGCATTGTTTTTTTCAGTTGAAAGTATTAGCTCAAATAACAGTCAAATAACACTAGGCGCCTTACCACTCACAAGATGTTGTAAGGTACTGTGAAACTCTTTAATAAACAATGTTAAGATATGAAGCAGATTTAATATGGTGTTCATTGTGTATTATAAATAATCATACTCTTAAAAGTTATAATTACATTATAATGCTTGTTTTTATGATTATTCATGAATGTTATAACACATGCATTATGCATAATGTCTTAAGATTACCCTTATAATGTATTATAAATACAGGCTATATAGAAAGTATTACCAATACTTTTTAAACAGCCCTAAAGTAAGTTCTTGACTAAATGTCATATCTACTCAGTAGTTGATTTCACAGGTAGTTATGGAAAATTTTTCATTTTTCAATTTACTTTTCATTTAATTTGAGAGAAGATTGGTTTATTCTAAAAGTTATGAACCGAAAAGTCTATTAAGGACAAACTGTAAGGTCATGAACGTATGAAGGATATGCAAGGTCACAATTTGTGTTTAGCCAGTAAATGATTTTGACATTGCGAACATGAAAAGGGTTAGGCTGGGGTTTAGGAATATGCGGTACCACATCCAGAAACCATGGTAAATCTATAGAACTTTTTGGAAGGGTTTATTCTCTGTTTATAACTCTGTTCACATGTCTCACATGTCCATCCCATAATTTAATTATGCAGCCTAAGAAAGATTTGGTGACTTTCCATATTCCCAATGTGATTGTCACATAATTTTATTATACTGGAATACGTATTCTAAAGTAACATACATGCCATTTTTTTTAAAAAGGGCATTAACATGATGCATGAACGTCCTTAGCATTTTTTCAAAGCGCATCCCCATGTGTGTTGATGGGATTGGTCCTTTCTCACTGTTCTGGCTTGCATGAGGCGTGTTGTTTGATGGTGTGTGTGCTATGATATTTATGTTTGTGTGTATGACGGTGTTGTTTCTGCTGAGGTTAATCTTGCATGTTCTCTCCCTCCTGTCCCCTGCGTGACACTCCCTGCCGCCCCCTCCAGGACCTTGCAGTGGGACACTGACCCCTCTGTTCTTCAGCTGCAGGCTGACTCTGAGCTCGGGTATCTCCTCCTCTCTGTCTCTTTCTTTCTGTCATTTTAGTTTGATCTGCTGAACTTTTAAATGCATATACATACACATTTACATGTACTAATATTTTTCAGCAGATACTGTATGTACATGCATTTTTTGGACACCTATTGGCTACATTCAGTGCAAGGATGTGTGAATAAATTTCTTAAATGCTTGAAATTGAATTATGAGTGAATAGAATGCAACATTGCAAAAAAAAAAAAAGTAAGTGAAATTTAAATGAACACTAGTCATATTTAAAAGGATATATCTTTAATTGTAGATGAATAAAATATAAATTATTATAATAATATTGCAGAGTTCGTTTTTTTTTCCGGTGCTGATTGGGTTCTAGGTTTTCTTCTAATTTACTTGTGTGTGTGTGTGTGTGTGTGTGTGTGTGTGGTATTGCACTGCCGTTGTACTGTAGTGTACCAATGTGTATGCAACCTTTCCTTTGTTCCTCTCATTTCTCTTTCTGGTTTGCTCCTTCTATCTCATTCCCCTTTCCTTTTAAGTTTGTCAGGTTGAAGTGTTTTCAGCTGGTCACTCTCCAGCTGTGTGCCCAGGGCTGTATGTGACAGTGATTGATGCACCATGCCATGTACTGAGAATGCTTTAAGCATTAGTTCTGGCAGTCAACCGAGGGTCATCCAAACTTACAATATGTTCATGGACCTGAATAATGAGCCCTACAGCCTATTAGATGTAACATTGTATTTTGTAACCGTGATGCAGTCCATTTGTTATAGCTGTTTGTATTTTGATGTGCATGCAAGTGTGTGTGCACGTGTGTGGCAGGTTGCAGGACATTCATAGGCCGTTATTTTTTTCCCCCCAGGCGTCGAACGCACAGATTGGGACCTTCAAAGATAACTCAGGTGGATTTCCTGCCCAGAGAGGTGGTGTCCTACTGTAAAGAGACTCAGACACCGCTAGCAGCCCATCAATCTGAAGGTAGATGCTTACAGTAATATTCTATATAGTATGTACAGAATATGTATGCAATATAATATAGAGTGATTAACTACATTTATAAGGAGTGTTCACTTAAGAATTACTCAACGTCATGTCATTCTAAATCTGTAAGAATTTCATTCATCGTCGAAACAGAAGTTAATTGATGAAACCCGAGAGATTTCTGAACCTGCACAGACAGCAATGCAGCTGACACATGTACTGTACTCTCATAAACACATGGAGAAGACTGACATGTAAAAGAAACTGTTACATAAAATATTTATTTTAATTTTCTTCAAACACAAAAAGTGTTCTCGTAGCTTCGTAACATTACAGTTGGAGCACTGATGTCACATGAACTTTTTTAACTCTTTCCCCATCCAGAGTTTTTTTTTTTTTTAAGTTGCCAGCCACCGCCAGCATTTTTGGTGATTTTCACCTAAATTTGACGGCCTTCAGAATGTTTTCTATTATATATCAACATGAAGAACCAAACCTCTGCTTTTAAATCTATCTTTATGTGTTCATGTTTTATCACCACTTGAATGCAGATAGGGTTCATCAGAACAAAAAACGGAGGAAAATGCATTTTTATCAAAGTACTGCATTTTCAAGCAGTTCATATTTTATAATAATTATATAAATTATTGAAATTTCATTCAATAAACAGAACAAACAAACAGTCCTTACTTTTTTCTAGGCCTTCAATGTGTCAGTTGTGTTGCTGTCTGTGGAGGGTCAGAAAGCTTTAAGGTGTCATCAAAAATATCTCAATTTATGTTCCGAAGATAAATGAAGGTATTACAGGTTTGGAACGACATGAGGATGAGTAATTAATGACAGAATTTTCTTTTTTGGAGAAAAATCCCTTTAAGCTAACCCTAAAATGATAAATGATAAAGTAGCAGTACTAGCAACTACAAACAAAAAATGCTAATTACTAGGGGTGTAACAGTTCACAAAAATCACGGTTCGGTTCGATATGATACAGTAGTGTCACGGTTCGGTATGTTTTCGATACGGCAAAACTACAATAAAAAAGAAAATAATGAAGTGTTTTGGAAAAGTCAGCCTTGGATGGTATTTAATGATTAATTAAAACTTAATAAAAAGTAGATTTGAGCCATTTCAAATCGTGAAAGCTGAGCATCCCGTGTTCATAGACCGTGCGCACCATCCACTGACATCCAGGGCGCCGTTTCTTCCTGCGGGACAATCCGCGTGAGGGGAGACGACAGGGGAGAGATCCACAATTTAATTTCGTGGTGTATGTGTCACCAAAGGCTTAGGGGGTCGTTCACATGCAGCGCGTTTTGCACGCGCAAGCTCTTCATTTTTAACAGAGCCAAGCAGTATCAAATCCAAAGCAGAACTGACAGCGCCTTCATGGTTGCCTAGTAACAGCAGACGCTACAGACGTTTTCCACTTGTTATTAGGCGCTTTGTGAACGTACCCTTATGTTACATTTAATGCTAAAGTATCGTTAACGTCAAAACAAACATTATTTTAGTGTGTTAGAACAGAAAGATGCAGCTCTGGTTAAACAGCTGAATGGTTAAACGTTACCTGAATGCCGCGGGTGATAGTTTGTAATGTGTGTGTTTCTGGCTCTCGTCTGTTTGGGGGTGGGAGGAGCAGACGCGGGTTCCCTGTCCCATCTTTTGCACTGCCTTGTTGAGTGTAGCACTGAAAACATTATATTTTACAGTTTATTCTCTTTTTATTTTTCTCTTTTTCGTATACGCACCGAACCGAAAGCCTTGTACCGAATTGTTCGATTCGATACGACGTATAGTTACACCCCTAATATATATATATATATATACTTCTTCTTTTTTTACGTGCCAGTGCATTATGTCGATGAGAATCTTGCATAGTACTTGCAACTCCTAAGTCATGGGTTCAAATTCCAACTGATAAAATGTATATCTTAAGAGCTGTGTACTGTAAGTCATTTTGACTAAACGTATTTTCCCCTTACATAAATGTAAAATATTCCACTGCCCAATATTTCAATATCCCTAGAAGTATTTGACAATCTGTTATAATCACTGAAACCCTCCTCTTGCTCTTCTATCATCCTGTACACCCTCCTTTTCTGTCATCCCTCCCTCGCCGCCTCCTCTGATTGCCGTGTGTCTAACGGTCCACAGATGATAACCATTCCTCCTCAATCTTTGCACCCAACCCCTCCCCCTCAAGGCTCACACAAATCAGATACGGGGGCCTCGGCAGGCAGCTAATGAAATTAGCCCCACGTTGCCCATACGCTTTAATAAGTCACTTGACTCGATTAAGCATGTGATGGTGGGGGATGTCGAATGGATACCGTGAATCTTCAACTCGCCTGACGGTGCCAACCTGGGTGTTGATTATCATAAATATTCCCAGTCCGCACACCTCAGGCAAAATCCACACTCCGACATCCCCCTTTTCCTCTCAACACTCCTCTTTCCAGGACCAGACGCCACTTTCGGAGGCCTGGCAGGCAGCTCGGAGGAAATGTGAGGAGGGGGCGGTGCCAGCATTGTGCTGTCATTAACTTTATGTGACTGGCAGCCATCAAGCTGGCTAAGCCCCGCCCCCCTGCTGTGCAGCAGTCTCCACCTCCCTTCCCTCCATCATTCTCTCCTGTCATCGCTCCATCCCAAAGTGGCAGCGATTCTTTGGGTCTCAGCTGCTAGGAGAGATGATACTCCAACCACCCGCTGCTTGGGTGAATCTTCTTGGATCAGGGAAGTAGAGCCGGCCAGCCCGGAGTGACAGACGTTGGCCCGGTGCGGAACCTGATCCCCCACTGCTTCTCCGCAGAAAGCTCACGCTGGGCAGAAAGTGCCGGATAAGTGTAAGCAATCCGCAAATAACTCAACATCCCAGGCGGACTGCTGAGTCCAAAGTATTTGATTATCATGGACCAGTTTTATCCATAATTCCTCCATTTATTATCTACTAGATCTTTCTAATTTCAATTTGATGTTTTCAGTGTGTCGTTTCTGCACCACGAGCAGCGTTAAATACAATTACAAGAACAATGACTCTCAAACACACACCTGTTTTTTAGTATTTGGATGAACAGATAGTCCTGCCTTGAACTTCAGTTTCAGGTCACTTTAACTAAGTAAATCGATACCATTAAGAAACATTAAGGAACATTATCCCTATACATTAAGCTGGTGTGATGAAGACTGTATGATTGACAAGTGAAGGCATGAATCAGAATGAGGCTCAGAGGCGGGATTTTATTACAGGCATCCACCCAGTTGAGAGTAATGTCAGGATGGATAAGTGAGGTCTGATGTTTCTGAACCTGACAGCGGTGGTGCCTGTTTCCAGCCGGCTGTTCCCAGGTCCTGAGTGGTGCCATGAACAGGATATGGGGTTAGAGAGAGAGAGGAAGCAAGAGAGAAACCTATGTTTCCTATGTAGTTTATACTTGAATAAAATATACTAAATGCAAGATACATTTGTTTGAGAAGCAAATTAATTAAATTCAATTAAATAAAAAAATCAAGAAAAAAAAAGTCAAAACATAACAGCAAATATAATAAAATATAATAAGATAAAAAAAAAGACATGCATTGGACTGAGTTTGTATGTATGTACCTGTAGGTGCATAACCATGTGATGGATTGTGTGTGTGTGTGTCTATGACACAAGTGAGCGTTTCCATCATGTTAATGGATGCAGCAGACCCGTGTCCTGACAGCTGGCATCCTGGTGCCTACAGTACCACAACTCGCCTCGCACTTCTTCCCACTCTCTGTCTATCACTCTTCACTTTTCTTCCGTATTCACCCCCCACATGTTTGTCTAGCCTTTTATAAACAGACCTAAGAGCTTATGACAACTGGAAATGAACTTGTGCCCCACTGTGACCCCCTCTCTATGGTCTGGGATGAGAACCCCACACACATGTTGCCCCGCCACACCAAAATCCCCCATCCGCATGGGGCCAAAGGGGTCAATGGATTTGCCAGGTCACCGTGGCAACTCTTGACAGGCTCAAATGTCAGAGAATTGGCCGGCCATGACAGCGCTGTCAGAGTCAAACACCCCCCTTTACACGATGGGTTATTGCTGGAGAATGAGGGGGAGAAGCAAGGAGGGATGGGGATGCGGGGGTCCTGGAGCCGTTAGCATTCAGACCGGTCCGGTTGTGTCAGGGGCATACAGACACACTGTCACTTTATGTCTAATTGGGGCAGGTCAAACCCCTAGAGGCATGAAGGGTTACGCTTACCCTGTCCTACTCTCTCGCTGTCTCTCATGAATATGTCTTCCTACCTGCATTTCTCTTTTTGTACCTCACCAATATAGCTTAAAGAGACAGTTCACACAAAAATTTTTATTACCCCAAATTTTTACTCAAAATGTCAGCAAAATAGATTCTTTAACAGTAACCAAACAACTCTTTATACTCCAAAAAAATATATTTAAAAATTGCAAAATAATAGAATTAATAAGTGCAAAAAATATATTATAAGCCATAAAAACACAGCTAAAAAAAAAAAAATATATATATATATATATATATATATATAAAGTAGTACACTTCAAGCAAAATGGATGTGTTCTGTCTTGTGAAAATAAGAGTTGTTATTTGCTGAAAATCTTTCCCATTTCAATAAATATTCACTTAAGCTTTGGCATATAGTCTTAATAAATGATTCAAATTGTTAAAGTCAATTAATATGCACAAAATTGTCATAAATTATTCTGGTATTCAGTCACATGATCCTTCAGAAATTATTCTAGTATGCTAATTTGTTGCTCAAGAAGCATTTCTTATAATAATCAGTGTTGAAAGCAGTTGTGCTGCTTAATATTTTTGAAGTAACCGTTATACAGGAATCTTGATAAATAGAAAGTTAAAAAGAACAGCATTTATCTATAATAGAAATAATAAATAAATAATTTTTGCTGACCCCAAACCTTTAAACGTCAGCACACATTGAGGAGAATGAACTAACAGAAAGAGAGATGCCGTTTACACAGTGACAAGAGACAGAGATGAGAAGCGGTACATCGGTAGAATGATAGAATATTTATGTGTTCGGTGCGTCAGTGATGTGAGGATGATTGCATTGATTGATCCAGGGGTCGTTTAGGGGTCAGTTCCCCGCAGAAGGGACGAATAATATAGGTCATGTTTGCTCAACTCTCGATACTTATGAACACACACACATGAACACAGCTCTACTGTTACATCACTGCAGAGATCTTAGATGAAATTTGTGTGATTGTGTCTATTTTGCAACCCTGGCCTGGTGTGTTTATGTGAAGTGCGAGTCTGTTTACTCCTGTTTATTTTCATACAGTGTGCATTTCCACATTAGCACTTTCATGAAGTTGCATTGGTATGCATGCCCATGGCTGTGCTGTGTGTGTGTGTGTGGTGAACGGTGTCAAATGGGTTTGTTCGGCTGCTTGAACTAAAGAAGCTTATTCTGATTGGCTACAAAGCCAGAACTAATACCTGAATATTTATTTTCCGTCTACTTAAGCAAATGCTCATGACCAGCCAAATAAACACGCACAAAGACACTTAATATTCTGTGGAGCAGCAAAAAATATCCCTTGTTAAGAATAAAATAAACCATCACTGTGGTAATTTACCACCATATGAATTTGGTATATGAAAAGTAGTAGTAAGAGTACTGTAAGATATTTGCAGACCATGTTTAGGACAGGACCTATATCTTATATCCAGGACCTGTCCTTTAATATCTCAAAGTGCGCTGAAATGCGTTGGAGACATTATGTGCAGATATGTCGACTGAAGCCCATTATTGCATTGCGCCGTGTAGAAACACTTCCGTATCTTTTTGCAGGCTGTCACATCGCTCTCTCTCCACTCTCATTACCACTCCATCACTGCAGTTTGTTTTATTAGGCCCCAGAGGTGGCTGCCAGGCAACTGTGTATGTGTGTGTGTGTGTGTGTGTGTGTTGAGCGCTGTGCCGGTTCCCTAAAGTAGCATCTTTCTTCCTTCTGACCTACATACTTTTACAGCAATATTCAGTTGAGTTCATTTGTTTGATGTGTACTGCGCGTTTAAACACACAAACACACACTCGACACACACTGTCCCAAAACAAATCTTGTTTGATTAGGCTCTGGGGAAGCCAGATATCCGCTTGTTGTTTTTTTGACGTCACGCTTTATATACGCTGTTTATATTCATCAGATACAACGAGAAAACAACATTTGCAGTTTGATATTGATATTGATATCATAATCATTAACTAAATACCAGATATCCAGAACATGAAAATATATAATATATAAATATTTTTTTTAAAAATGCGTTTGGGACACTGTGAGCATGGAGACTGTTGTGTAGACCGTAAGAATTAAAAGGTTTAGTATGAAATGTTTAATTTGAATACACAGTGCTCAGAAAGGGCTGCTGAGGTAGTATTCTCAAGTCAAGCGAGTTGAGGCTTGGACCCGGGAACAGCACTTCTTAGGTCACCACTTAACAAGCGCATTGCTTGTACAGCAGTTGAATAGACAGTGACTTGAACAGGTGCTGTTAATCGCCGTGGCTCTTATTGTGAGCGTGAAATGCAGTGGATTTAAAGGGCCGGTTCACCCAAAAGTGCATGCACTCATCCTTATGTTGTTCCAAACCTGACTTCCTTCCTTCTGCGTACTACAATATTATGTCTAGGCTTACTGAGCTCAAAAAGGCATACTCTCTTACATACAATGACAGTGAATGGGGATTGGGAAGCTTGATTAAAACAAATAATAATAAAGTGGCATAAAATTTATTTTGTAGGCTATATATCAAGTCCCCTAAAACCAATAAATAGCTTTTGAGTTAAAATTGATTGTTATTTATTGAAAATCCTCCTCTCTGCCATAATTTGCTTTTGAATTCAATTCCAATTTAACATGCTTATGGTATTTTTATAGTGCTTTGTCTAAGTCTATATGACCTACTTTCCTCTGTGAAGATGTAGTAGAATGTCCAGGCTGCTCTTTTCCATACAATGACAGTAAATAGACACAGTGGTCCATGTGATTCGTGGACTATATTTCAAGTCTCTTAAAGTGTTTTAAGTATTTTTAGTATTGAAATAATAAAAAATAAAAATTAAAAAAATTTAAAAAAACGTAGCTCCGAAACCTTCAACTTAACATTCTTATGATATTTTTATAGTGTGACAGTTTTATTTATTTATTTATTTGCGTGTACTGTCCCTTTAAAACAAGACGTTAACAGCTAAAGCTTTTTTCCAGCACTGGCCTCTGTGTGTGTGCGAGTGTGTGTGTGTGTGTGTGTGTGTGTAAGTGAAGTTCTCCCGCAGTGAGCTTTGTCTATTCTTTGTCTCTTCCATCATCTTCTCTACTTGTACACGCACACACACACACACACACAGGCCCACAGTCTGGCATCAGGTGGATAGACTTCGTCTGTGTCTAAGGAGTTTGTCTCCAACTGTGCGCGCGTGTGTGTGTGTGTTATTTGAATAGTGTATAACAGCAATTTGAAACGTCCTGGATCGAGGAGACAATCACACACATGGGACCGTCTGTCTCCATCTCTATTCTTCTTCTTCTCAGTGTCTCCTGGTGTTCTATACACAATAGTTTCCGTGATTACTGCCTTGTTGTGTGTATACATTTAGTGACAGCGCTATCACAGCCCTGCGTCTTGTAATATATGAACAGCTACACTTTAGAGCTCGCGGCCTGGTTTAAATCCCTGTGTTTACCGTGGACTTTTGTTTGCATGTTTTAACGTCGCTGGAGGCCTGAGAGACGAGTCGGTCTGTCAAGCTCGGCTCTTTAAAAACACAAGGCCATTTCCTTTCTGCTCAACAAAGCCTCCTCACAAACACACACACACACAGACTCCTAAAAGTCTCAGCGAGGCTGATTACAAAATGAATGCTTTCATCACCAGACTGCGAGGCATTGAAAACTGTTTTTCCTCCAGCTCTTCAAACACTAAATTCCCCACCAGTCTCACTGCTGTTCCGTGCATCTGAGTTTATGGAATATTCACACTGGAGCTATGAATTAATCAACTTCTATGAAACAAGTAGGCAGCACATACCACTTTTGTTTGCATTGAATAAGTAAAGCAAATAATCAGAGGGCTATTATTGATCTCTCTGTTTATATTCTGATTGGACATAGTTATTGCGTGTTTTAAAAGCATTTTCCGAATGAATATATATATATATATATATATATATATCTGTCATACAGGTATGAAGCTTTATTAGGGTGTGTAATTGATGACAGAATATATTTTTTCCGTCATGCCTTTAAATGTCTGGATGTAGACTTTAAAATATCAATGTTGTTTTTTTAAAAGGTCTCCTGCACATCTCTAAGCCCTTGTTTCTGTATCTCGTCCCCGTGCCGTTAACAGGCTAACCACCAGTGTTTATCCTGTTGAAATGATTGGATTTAAATCACAGGAACGACTTTGGGGAGACCGAAAAAGAAATGACAAACATAAGAAGAGTCTGAAGGGGGAGTATGGAAGTGATGTTAGTAGAGCGTCCCCCAGGACAATAAATCCCTTTCTCCCAAATCCCATTGTTAAGAAAGCATGAAACCGGATTCGTGTAACAAGGCCTCTGATCTGAGGAGGCAAGGCCCAAAGGACTCAATTAGAGGTACAACAGGACTGATCTTTCTACCTTTTCTTTTCTTCTCTGCATTCTCTCTTCCCTCCTGTTTCAACCTGCTGTGCTGTCGCGCCGCAGCTGGGGTCTGGAAAGCAGAGCATGGTTTCGCAAACACACCGACCAATAAATGGCACTGGGAGTCTGTTAACCTTAACCGAAGATAGATTAACAAGTAGCGTGTGTTTGTGGATTTGTGTTGTCCTACTGTGTTGTTTTATGTTACATTCTTTCATGTGGCTCAACATTTGATTTGTGTTCCATTTATGTGAATGCGTGAAGGCAACATGCTAATATGACTCACAACTTAGCAGTGATAGAACTAAAGTGGATTTTGCAATCAAATATTGAAATAAAGAGCATAGACTCATTCATCTTCCCTGAAGTCATGATTTGATGAAATTATCATCCGTCCCTGACCATGGTTCCACCTTGCCAGTGTGCCTGGGGACAATCGTTTGTGTGACGCACTGGCAGGAAATGTGCTTCTGATTCGACTGAATCTACTGTGTCAGATGTTTAATCTCATATATTACATATAAATATTCATGTGAACAGCACGCAGGAGCTCTTAATTTCAATTTGCTGTGAAAATGACTGCTAAAACCGATTTGGCCTAGTGGAGAGTTCAAGGTTAACAGCAGCAGTAACCTTGAATATATTGGTTTAAATTGCAAAATGAAATGTTAACATTTGTTTTTAATGTTTACATAGTAGGCTGATGAATGAACATTCACATATTAATGATATATGATTATATAGTATATATATATATATATATATATATATATAGATAGATAGATAGATAGATAGATATTGGATTAAGTTAACTAAATCACTTGAATCAGGGTTCTACTGTAAAACTAAATCTACAATATACATTTACAGAAACATATATATATATATATACAAGTTGTTATTTCTATATCACACACACACACACACACACACACACACACATATATATATATATATATATATATATATATATATATAAGTGTGTCTGTATGTAGATATATAGATATAGATGTATGCATGTACATATGCATATTAAAAATGGCAAAGGATACATTTTATAGTTGAAAGGGATTTGGATTCAGTCTGTTGGTTATAATTAGCTTCATCTGATAGCAATGGAAGCCAGTGGTATATTGTCATATACAGCTAAATAAATGTGTGTTTATGTTATGATCTAAAAAGGGACCTTAAGTCGGCAGTTGTCCTCGACCATCAAAAGTCAATTAGAGGCTCATTAAAGAGCAGAATTAGTTGTTATAGATTTGATAGGAGAGGTATGTGTGTAACGTTAGCGATCTAGCAGCAGGGAGGGCCATTCGGTGCTCCTGAGGGAAATGAGAGGATGTCTACAACAGACCAGCAGTTAATGGATTCTGTTTAGTCTTGATAATGTCTGATAATTAGTTAATCAAAGGCAGGGCCTACCCACGCGTGTTAGCTTCTTTTATATTAGCGGCTTTGTGCGAAAAACAGGTCAGTGAGCGACTGCTCGCGACAGACAATAGAAAGCCAGCCGTTCCCGTTCGAAAGCGTTTTCCGAATGAATTGCTTTCAATTTCTCTGTTAATTATGTGTAGAAAGCGTCTTTGTTTGTGCTACTCGGGATAATTTTCATTAAATCGTTTAAAGTGTTTTCACATCAGGATTGGTTGCAGGCGGCGGCGCATTAAAGTTTGATCCAAGTTTCTCCTCGTGTTTACATGGCATTCGACCACAACGACATTTATGGCTGAACGGCCAATGGAAAAACGGCAGGCATTGACAAACTGTCCCGCTAGTCCCTGGATCCCGCCACTGTTCCATGAGTAATATGCTGTTTTCTGCGCAATCAATTAGTAAACCTTCATTAGCGCGGCCATCAGTTATGTGAACCTGACAGGGAGAGGACAGACTATGTGTCCAGGACGGGACGCTTGACTAAACCTTGCGATAATATTGCCCACTCAGCATGGCTCTAAATGTGTTTATTGTGTGTTTTACTTCTGGAAACTACTGAAGTTGTTAATGCAGGACTGGTTGCAGGCCTACTTGTCTGTTCCCAGTCAAACTTTGAATCTTGCTAAAATGTTACACATTTCTGCTGTATCTCATTAATTTAAGCTTCAATCCGTGTGCTGCAGCAGTCGACCTTCACGTTCTCCGTTCTTTGATGAGTACAGCACGTGAGGGGTGAGCGTCTTTGAGCTGCGGTTATGATTAGAGGCCCACGGAGATTAAAAGCGCCACATATTGGATCTTCTCATGATGGATGAGGGGATCAATTAAACAATATGAAATGTGTTCTGCTGGTGACATGCTCATTAGGGACATGCTGCAAGAGTGAGGGAGGATTGGAGGTGTGCAGGGATATTTCTCCTTTTTCTCACCATTCTGTCGCCTTCCTCTCGCTTCGCGTCACTCTGGTGATTGAGAGAGGATAAATAACGGCGCAATCGATAAGGACACCGATTTATTTACTTGTTTGTTAGTGAATTTAGGGCCGGCTGTCAAGCCATGACAAGTTTCATAAATTTTTTTAACACGAGAACTATGTATTTCTTCAAAGTATGAGTGCAGTTTATTTTTGTCAGCGAAGGAGAAGGCAGTCTTTTAGCTTCTAGCAAATGTGTTTTGCTGTGTGTGGGATAATTTGATTCTTATGGAAGTTATAGAAATGCAAAATTACAGTTCGAATTGGATTTGTATTTCCTGAAGGAAATATCCAAGCAAAGCAGCAAAAGAAGTAGTTAAGAAGTATGAAATAGTGAAAGAAACTGAAAGTAATAAGCAGATAAGCAGTATAGATTGATAAACAGATTGCTCAGCATCACGTGAAATCATTGTAACATGTTGATCAAGGAACATTTATTATTATTGGCTTCTTAATAGACCTAATATTACAAAATTGGGATCATTCTTTTCACTGTTCTTTGGTGTATTAACTAAAAAAAAAATATAACTGCACATTTTCCAGTTTAAGTAACCTTTTGAGTCTCAAATATTACAAAATATTTTCTTAAAACTACATAAACCCCCTTGTCAGACCAACAAAATTTCCACAAATGTTGTCCCAATTAGTCAAACACAGTTGTCTAAACGAAGAATTTCAATTTTTCAAACAGGTTGTTCTACAAAATCGGCATCTTCGTCTGATACAGGCTCAAACATATAAGGTTGAATCCCTAATCCCTCCA
>JAUCMU010000027.1:16588650-16614314 GCA_032275025.1 Enteromius treurensis
GTTGTAACTGGACCTGTAAAACCGTTTCTGGGCATTTTTTCCCCTTACCTAAGATACCTACCTTCTATGTACATATCAGAGAACAATTTAAAATATTCTCTCAATGCATTCTATGGCACCTTTAATAAATTATACAGTTACTGCTATAGGATTACTGTTTGCTGACTACTTTTTGTTGTTGTTTTATCCTTATTGTTAGTTATTTGTTGTACTGTGATGTAAAAAGCTGCTTTACGTTTGTTGATTGTTTCTCATTTTCAACCACTTATATCCTTTTTCTGGATATTTTGGTCTTTTAACTTGTTTTACAGGTAATGCTCGCATCTGCTAAATCAACGACAGTAGTTGCTGTGACAAGAATTTTTCTATCATCAAAATATGGCAGTCAGCATTGCATGAACAAACAAATTAACATTTGCCCAACAAAGCATTTTTTCTGAGCAGAACTAAAAAGCTATTGTTGGGAGAATTCAAAAGTTGCCTTATTATTTTCACGTGTGGACAGTTAGTAAAAATATAGTAAAACTTCTTGATCAATGCATTCTTGCAGAATGAAAGCATTCATATCTGCAACATTCTATGCCTTTACCTTAACCAGTTGAAGGTTAATGGCATAACAGTGTGAGGACTTCCAAACAGAAGCAGGTTGGAGACAGACATGCAGCTATTCCAGAGAGACAAAAGCTGACAGGAATTCAACATGATTGAGCATGACAGCGTCCGACTGAATCCCTCCTTTCTTTCTTTCCCTTGTGTCACTGTGTCAGAATCTTCTTTTTCTGCCCTCTAAATATGACACACCTATCCTTTCCTCCTCAGTGCGCTTCCTCATTAACCAGTCATTGCAGTCTTCCATCTTTTCTCTGCGCTGATCAAAATTTCGTAAGCTGAATCAGAAACGTGTACATGTAAACAACACAAATCCAGAACAAAAAGCGAAACAAACTGATGCTAATTACTACTGTTGTTGCTTATATTTATCTTGTACAGTTGTGGTTTCAGTAGCTAGGGATTGTTTTCCCTTCTGTCGTGTAAATGTTTGCACTAGACTGGTTCTTCTTTGTTCTATTCTCATTCATCTCCAGATTTCCACTCGCAGTTGCAAAACCACACGTAAAAAGATTGTAGCTAATCTCAAATCCACTCAGTTGATAATCTCTGAAGTGCTCTCTGTTCTCAGCAGGGTTTTGCAGTCTACTTGAGACATAAGAATGCTGTCATCGTACCTGCACACATCAAAGATGCGGAAATAAATCTGTAAATCAAAAACTCCAGTTGCTAAGGTTATTAGCGGGACGCTGCCAGATGTGCACCCTGTAGCGTTTGTAGTCAAATGTCACTGTTTGGTAGCTTTCCAGTCTTAATTCACTGAGACGCCAAACCCAGCTAATGTTTCTAATGTACAAATGCGAATCGAATCCAGCATACAATTAACACAGCGCTCTGCCTATTAACTCCTACATATTAATGAATTAGCATGGAGCCTCGCCTATTAACCCTACATATTCATGAATTAGCGTGTGCCTATTAGTATGTCTCATATGGATTCGTTAGAGTCTAGAAATGTGTTAGATGGGCACGTGCTGGTTTTTGGGAGTATCGTCTCATTGTCGGTGTCTGGCACCGTCGCTACACCCTTCATGCCAATGGAAACCCCTCCTTCCCAAGCGATTGAGTGTGTGTCTATGTGTGAAACTGGAAGGAGGGGGGACCCCCGTTTACAGATGGGCCGCACAGACGGACAGTCGGCATTGTGGGCCAAGCTGGATGGCACTTGTTCTGAATGCAGATGCCACGGCAACTGGAAAGCACGAAGATGAGTCCGATGTGCAGTAGGGTGGAAGGACTTTCAGGAGGACGTTATGGAGACATTATGGGGATGTTTATGGAGCAGATGTTAGGGTCTCTGCGATTGACATCTGGGCTTTTATGAGGATGGTGAAGGCCAATGTAATCACAGTGGAGAGGTTGTTTTGAGAGCCCAGATGTTTGTCCAGCCATGTTGCCAGAGGTGTTATTTGTGTGTGTGCTTCTCTTGCTGTAAATTAGCTTTGTTGCACGAAAGTCCACTTTAAACCTGGACACTAAAACACTGGGACATGAAAGTATTCAGCTCAGCACGAGGCCTTCACTGGACATCTCAGCTTGAGGTGATGCTTATCTTGAAGGCAAGCTGTTACTTTTCTCTTTGTCTCCTTAGTTGTAGGGTTTCTTCTTTCTTTACCTCCGTCTGTTCCTGTTTTCCTCTCTCTGTGAGCTTCATAGGGATTTATCTCTACTAATTTATGTATTCCTCTCTGTGAACCGCAGCCTGAATTTCTGACCTTCGACCTTGCGAAATAGCTTTGTTTTTTCCAAAAAATCCGTCTTTTAGCAGACACGTCCTAACAATATCTCGCATGGACATTTCCGAATCTTTGGCCAATGCTTTCATCATATCTTTCACTTAATTGAAACAAGGAGGAAGCAATTTTCTAAGGTGTAATATGTATGAATAATGTTTTTCCTCCTCTTCCTCTGTTAAATTGCACGTTTTCTCTTTATCTTCCCGTCTGTCCAAACAACAGTAGTCTATCAGGTGGAAAATTGCATTTCTCCAAAGTGTCTTTCTTTACACACCGTCTGAATAAACAGAACAAATAACAGCGATCTAAAGCACCCTGCGGGCATCACTCAGATCTCCGTCATCTACATTCATGCTCCATTTTAGGCCATTATAACTACAAAAACACAGTCTTCACAAGGCGAGATGGCAGATGACTCCTAAATCAAGTTCCTCACGATGCCTATCATCCTGTCTCCCACCCCCAGCTATCTCTACCTCTTCCTCCTCCCCACTCATTCCCTCATCATTCACCATCATCCCCCTTTTTACCTCCGATTTGATTTTTATGAAGTGACCGCGACCATGACAGCTGGCGAATCGCTTCTCCATTATTAGATCTCACAAAAAAGGCGAAGGACTGAAAAGAGCGAGCAACACGGACAGAGAAATTAAATAAAAGCAAGCGCTCTTTTCCTGGTCACAGCTCAGCAGTTTCTGATTAAATTGTAAATACGTAAGGTTGCCGTGCTGTGGTCGCCCACTTTAGTATGTTGGCAAATGAAACTTATCTTAGGTTCGAGGCCCCCCAAAATGTTTCATTTTTTTCAGCTGTAGGCAAAGAGGAAGGCTATTTTCCATCTATCAGTATAACAGTGCCACTGTCAAGCCCCGTTGAACATGATGAGAAAAAGAGAGTAGATATGAAGCCGCATGTGGTCTTTGAAGCAGATCGGAGTATCTGTGTATTTACTAAGAGACCCATAACCATTACAGGCACAAACCCCCCTCACTCCCACCAAACGCCCACCCTGCTGCGTCCACACAACAGCTAACATAGCCCGCGGATGAGATGAACTCTGTTTCCCCCCCCTTACCACCCCCTAGAAAACCTTCAGAAGCACAGGGACCCACTCTCCCTCATTAAAAAAACAACAGCCATTAATACTGGATGAGAAGCAGGGAGGAAGAGGGAACGAGAGGGTGATTTTAGTGAAAGGGCGTTAAGCTCCACCACTGAGCATGCGTGTCTGCCTCACATGCTCTCTTCTGGCTTTTTTCATAGATACACTGATGCAGTCCACAACAAAGCAGTTGGTTTTACATCTTTTGCACCTTTACAGATGGTACAGTTGTCCTCGAGTCCGCTGACCTGTAGAGCTCGAGCTGATGTTCTGTTTATTCTAGAATTAATTAAGCGAAATACCTCCAGTCAATGCAAAGATCTGCATCAGCTCCTAGGAGACTCTCTCTTCAATTTCAACTTAGTCTGTGAAAAATTTTAGTGACAGGACACTATAGATAATCAATGCCTTTGATAGCAAATTGACTCTAGTCATCGATGCACCAAAACTAATGATCCCACAATGCAACACTTTCACAACCTGAAATTGATTTTGTTTCTTTAACACATTTTTTTTTTTTTTTTTTGCATATTTATTAGTAATATTTTCACACAGCTTTCTTAAATCTGTTTAGGCTTCTTTCCCTTTTATTTATAGTCAGTCTAGATTTTCAGTAAAACACATATCCCCCGTTTACACAAATTCAGACAAATTTACCTGAGAAAAATATTTTTGAATAAGACATGCCTACTTTTCAGACTGTGCATCTTGAATACTAATCCTCCTCGCCCCCCCTAATTTTAAACGTAAACCTCATTAAATGTGTTATTTTTCTTTCTATTTCTTGCAGTCTAGAAACTGTCAGCCTAAGGAGTTATTTGTATGATCTGAGAACTAAATTCTTAAATAGCTGCTCAGAAGTGTGTATGTTTGTGCATGCATTTATTACTGTTAGTAAAATGCCAGTATTTAGTGTGATGCAGAGCTCCGGGGGCAGTAGGGGTAGACGGTGGTGCTGTAGCCCTGTAGCAGGGCTCTCTCTTTTGGGATCGCATTGGGCTGCAGGCCCTGTCTCTGTGTGGTGCTGTGGGACTCATAGAAGGGTAGTGGATGCATAATGAATGCTCTAGTCCACAGGCTCTGTACAAAGCATAATTAGCCTCATCAAAGGATGAAGCCATAAACAACAGAGCGTCTTCCCGCTTGTCGAGTTTTAACTAAAACAAAGCTGCCATTAGTCACCTACTCGGCATGAGCCATGCTCGTTCCATTGGGATTCCTACATTGGTATTGTTTACTTGTTCCTCGAAATTTTTCCTGAAATTGCTTCTGCAAAATATGTTTTTCTGTTGCAGAACGTCTGGAAGACATAAAGGTTAGAATAGCTGTATAATGAGGTGGATCATGTGCACTTTACTGCCTAATTGGTAGTGAACACCATTGTGTCTAATTGTGTAAAGTAGAACTTTGTCACTGACAATGGTTTTAGGTGCCTTTACCCTGAAATTTATCTTGAGGACAAGAGTGTGCAGTCTTATTCGTGAAGGGCCAATTTTTTATTGCAGAGTTTAGCTCCAACCGGCCCCAAAACAATAGCCTGGATGTTTCTAGTAACCCTGAAGACCTTGGTTAGCTGGTTCAGTTGTATTTAATACATATCTGAGCTAAAGTCTGGAGTTTGAAGTCTTTAGGGTTAGGCAAAGCGGGTTTTGTAATATCTCTCCAACATGATTTTCTATGTGCTGTTGAATCCAGCGCTATGTAAAATCTCTGTCCAGTGGAAATCGAGGAAGGTGGACAAACAAGAAGAGCGTTAGGAAAGATAGGAGAATATCGTTTGTACTTCCCCATCTGTAAACATTTGACCTCTGTGTAGAAGTTAGCAGTTTTGGAATTGGCTTGAGAGTCCTAAAATGCAAGACCACGTCTCTCTGCCCTCCCATTGTTTCCTCACCCAGCAGCCATGCCTTCAAGAAAAAGGTCAAGGTTGCACTGGAGCACCTTAGCGATTTGCTCCACTCTGAAATACACACACAATATATTGTGTGTATGTTCAAGAGTCTGCATGTATGTGTGCACGTGCACGTATAGACCAAAGCATCAGCACAATATTCCGGAAAATAGATCCCCTTTTTTACCTTGTTTGTGTGCCTGGGATTTATAGGGTGTTCTTATGTGTCTTTGACAGTGATACATTGGTTGTAAACCTTGAGCCAGCTTTAAATCTGTCCAATCCCCTGTTCATTTTCTTCTTTCCTAAGTGTGAGATGGTGGTTCCTCATTAGATCTTCTGTGAGCTAACGACTGCTGTCTCTGCTGAAAAGGTTCTAGTATGGATCGCCCGTGTCCTCTATTGAAAGCCCCAGGGCTCTGGACCATGTGCTGCCCTGACACCAGTAACTCCCCTGAGGGAAGAAAGCTCAGCTACTGACCTGGCCTTCCTGTCAGAAGCTGGAGCCACCTCACATGCTTGCTTACCTTAGCAAATAATTCACCTTTAACGCACACATGAGTCACTGAGACATCTATCTGATGTTTGCGTTTTCATCTGGAAGGTGTATTATTAATTATAATTTAATTTAATTCATGTGTTTTTTATTCTCAGCAGAAATATAAGAAATTTAGTTCTCATTAAGCTCTGATGATGGACATAATGCTTCACCTATGTGCTGTACCTGTCATATTAGGTAAATTCCTATCTCAGTGTAATGCTGCGGGTGTGTATACATTATGCCAAATGTAGACACACATCAAGGATTAACTTCATCTTCGAAAGGGTTAAATACTGTAGTTTATCGCGCATGTGAGACTCTGTCTGACTGTCGTTGTGAGCGAAATCGCTATTGACAGCGGCGCAGGGCTGATAAGAGAGGCTTAGTCGCTAATTACTGCACGGCACTGTCTGTTCCAGTCAATGAAGACATCCCTCTGTCTCTCTCTCTGGACTGGACCCTCTGTTTTTTGGGGAATTGTAGATTAGCCAGCATTCTTTTCCTCTCTCTCCATCCTCCTCGCTCACTCATCAACTCGTTAAATGCAAATGTGCTCATTTGTTTGTAAGGATGGCAGGCTTTAGCATCTCTCCAGTGTGTTATGTTTGGTTATCTGCGCTACAGTGTCTCTGCTCTCACTAATCTCCAAACATTAGATTACTTTCTGCTAATTAAAGTGACTACAGAGCCAAGTAGGTGATGGAAAGAGAGGCAGCAGTGAAGTGATTGAAAATGCCTTATTTTTTCCATCTCAGAACATAGCGTGGATAGATTAGCATGACTAGGTTAAGGGGATGAACAACTCTGATTGTGACCGTACTTGAATTTCTGTCGGGAAAAGTGGATAATAGTGCCTGTCTCGTTAGCTAGGAATATGATTTAGGGAGTTTCATCTTATACTCAAGCCTCCCTAGTAAACCCTAACCCTAGATGGGGTTTACATCGTGTTACGCTAGTCAAAGCTTGTTGGTCATTAGCTCATCTTAGACAGAGTATCCTAGATCTACTTGGTTTGCAAAGGTGTTTCCCTATGAGGGAAATGCACCTTGTAATAAGATAATGAAGACTTCTCAGCATGTGCTGCAGTGTTTTGTTGGACCAGGCTGTACCATTAACAGAACTTGCAGGTTTAATAAACTGCAGATAAGGGAGTTTTAGCTCAAGCTGCTGTTGGGGAGCTTACGACTTGAAATGGCGCGTTTCTGTGGGACTGTTACTGGCTCAAGCTTAGCTCACATTTTTAGCGAGCCGGGGGGGAAGAGAGAATGAGACTGCTGAGATCAGCAGCACAGAGTCGCCATAAGTGAAAGGAAAGGAGAGAGCTGCGCAGAAATTGCTTATAGATTTATTTTTGTCAAAATTGGAAATGGCCTCAATGTGTTTTTCTCACTTCATCCTCTCTCTCTCTCTCCTTCAAGTTCTACACCCTCTGCAGTTTTGGTACTATGCCTAAATCTACAAACCGTATGTGTATGTGCTACTTTCAGCAAAATGTGTTAAATAGAGGGTAAATGGCAGTGCTCGCACACACTCTTATGTTTGACAGCGACGGGGATAAATGTCACTCGTGACAATGTGTGTGTCGTGCCAGAGAGATGCCCTTTTCCGCGACGTCCCCCTACGACCCCTCCAGCACGCTCAGGTCTCAATATGGTGTCAAGTGCTGGGACCTGCACATCTATATGCATGTTCACACCTTTGTGCACACATACAGATACGCAACCAGGTGGAGGAGGGCCGCTGGAGCTCAGAGTCCTGGAGCGGAGAAATGCTGACGGAGTAGGATGTGATTTCAGGATCACTGTTACGCCGAACGTGGCGCCTGCTAACCAACTTCTCCTCCTGTGCAGTTTAGCTTTCGTGGCTTCCTGCTCAACCTCAGTATTCCTGGTATATATCAATGTCTCTGGAGTAGTTTCACCTTCGCCTTGATATTTAGTTGTTTTTTATTTGTGAGTGTAGTCACCGTAATCTCCACAAGACATTATCTCTGTTGGCAGTGGGGATTTCTCTTTCCTCTGGCTTTTCTCAACACCACTCTTTAGTTTATCTCATAGTATTCGTCATGTATTTGTAAATAAACAGCTACTAAATAATGATGCCATATAAGCCATTAACATGGGCCTTTAGCCATAATAAAAGGTGCAATCCATATTGCAAACGGCCATGGCGAACACTTAATTAATCTTAATTGCCTCCCAGTCGGAACAGCCTGCGGACTCCACGTCATTACTCTAAACGACTTCTCCTTGCGAAATTGCACACACAAGATTTTTTTTTTTTCTCGTCCGTTCTCCCTGCTTGACGTGATGAAATGCAAACCCTCCCCTTTAGCCTTCTATCAGTCTGCTTCTTATCCTAGCAATTCTGCCACACGGAGGACCAGGAAAACCTTTCGAAAGCTGCCAAACAGCTTTGGCTGTTGGTGGGGAGGCTATTTGCCATTGTGGTCCAGGCGGAAGAGGGATGAGAAATGGTTCCTCCTCAGTCCTTATCACTGTGCCGCACACCTGCAGTCCTTATGGTGCAGTGCTCCTAATTGCTTTCCTCCCTCAACCTCACTCACACAAGGCCTGCTCCCAATATCAGCCCATGCCTCACGTTTCTGGATAACTGCCTCTCTTGTCTATTAATGCTGTCGAAGACATAGATTTATGGGTCTTGCCATGTGGCTTGCAGGAAAGGGTGCAAAGAATTGGCTGTGCCTCTTATGTATGTGCCATGTTGCTGCTGCCCTTGTCTGGAATAAGGATGGACAGTTATCTTTTAGTGTACCGCTTTTTTGTATACCATGGTATATCAACAACTGTAGGACCCATAGAAATGGTTTATGAGAGTCCTTGACCTGCAGGAGAGTGAAAAGCTACAGGTTCCCCAAACCAAAATATTCTTGTTTTCAGAATTGCCAATAAGCAGGAGGTACTTGAGAAGATAGGCATGTGAGATAGTGTGACTAAAATCTGTAAACTCCACAGTGGAGTCTTATTTTCATTTGGCACACGACTGCCTCATAAAAGATTAATGCAGAAGATCTTAGACAAAGTCAGACCAATGCTTTTTAACATCGCCCTCAGAATATGCAACATCTGCCCGGTCGTAATGACACCTGTGCAATGTTTTCCTCCCAAACAGAAGCAAAAACCATTACTGGTCCAATAGCTACTTACGTCAGACCAGTCATTGAGAGGTAATTTGGAAACACTATGGGGCCTGAAGATGGGTAGTTCTCAAGACCTCTCTCTGGTCTGAACGTGTCGTAATAGTCCTGTCTCTGTCTGGAGGTCCGTGGGAGGCTTCTGTAATGTGTAGAGTTCAGCTCTGGTGTGCATTGAAAAGCACTTCCTCCCTGTAGGATGATACATAGGGACAAAGACTGTTTCCACTCTGGCTGGAATAGATATAAGAGATAGGGTACTGTGGGCTTTCAGGAATACCTATTTGTCAGGGCTGGAGAAAATGGCTGCCCCCCTTAATTCTTGTTCTCTTGTATCCTCTTTCTCTCACAAAAGCACTCTCCAAGTGCTCTCGTGTTTTTTTCCCCAAAGAATATTACTATAAGAAGCGAGAAAGAAAAAGAGAACTAGATGAGAGGGTGTCTTTAACGATAGCTATACTTCTAGGGTCCGTCCAGACACAGCTGAGAACATTAAGCATGGCACGCAGTGACTGACCGCGGCATCCGCGTCCGCAAAGCGTAACTGTATCCCTGCTATTTTAGGCACTTGGCCTAGGCTTACGTACCACTCCCAGTGGCACAGCTGGACAGGGTAAATCAACAGAAACAGCAGCATTTGGAGTGGCTTCTTCATGATCTGGCCTAGAGGTCAGGAGGGGGTCTAAGGTCTGCCAGTTGGCAGCGCCCTCAGTGGTGATAAATGTTCGGGAACTCTTTGGGTGACGCCAAATTTCTCATCATTAATCCAGGCCATTATAAGGCCTTTTCCACCGTCATTGATCCCACAGTTCCTACCCCCCCCCCAGCTGACGCAGCCCCTCCAGAGAGGGAGGGTGGGGGATGGCCTAGGTCATTGGTTATCGAGGAAGGAGGATGGAGATCAAGCCTCTGGCAGTGTGTCAGCAGCAGCCGGAAGGTACAGGAGTGCAGCAGATGTTGTGAAGTACAGATCTTCCATTCGCATACAAATTTGAGTTTGCTGACAGTGGAAGTGTTGTTCGGTAAAGCTGGCTTTGAGGGTTGAAAAGCTTTCAGAGTTTGACCATATGTCACCAGAATGCAAAGGTCACCCTTTATGCTACGAGGGAAAGCTCAGTGACAATGTGGTAAATTGCAGAAAAATAATCTGCATGTTCAGACATGATTTGAAGAAAAGCATATATTGAGAACATCAGTATTCTGAAACGGTAAATTTCCAGTTCATAGCTACTGCTCTCTGATTCCTTTGAAGTGTTTGGCAGAGAGTGAAAGAGCAAAAACCAACACTCTGTAATATTTGTTCTGCAGTCTTTCTTTTTTTCCTGGCTTTCTCCTCCATTCCTTACTTTCATTTTTTTTCTTTGATGGCTGCATCTTTTTGGTTTGTTCATTTTTTGCTTTCTTTGGCTTTCTTTGGCCCTTTTCATTCATTCATTCCAATTTTGTTCTCTTGCTTCTTTTTCTTTCAATGTTTATTCTTACAATTTCTTCCAGCCTACTGTACCTTCCATCCATCGATCCATCCATTCATATGGGGAGTTTTGATTCTCACCATCTTTTCCTCTCTCTCTCCCTCCCTCCCTTTCTTTCTCTCTTTCACCCTCCGTCTCTCTTTTTCTTTCTCATTCGTTCTTCTGCTTGCACTTTTTATCAAATAAAACAAAGGAAAATCTATCAGCTGTGAAATTGCTGATCATCAAGGCCTTCATGTCTCCACCCACTATAGGATGTGAGGGATTCCAGAGAGGTGTAAAAAGAAAAGAAAAGAATGAGGGAAGTGGATGATTTTTGTCCCCCAGGGTCTGTCTGCTACTCAAGAGTATCTCTTGATCAAGAGTAGCCCCTCTAATTGCCCAGCTTCCAGGACAGATGGAAGGTTTCCTCTGCCCTGCAGGGGACATACTGTATTTAGCACTGCAAACAGTTGCTTCAGTCTTCTTCTAAATGCAGACACCAAGCCATTTTATGAGATAAATCTTAATTTGCCTCTTTAAGATAATGCTTAAATGCTATTTTATTTCTTTTAACAAGCAAAAGTAATGGTCTTTGGTGTTAAGTCAAAACAGAGAAACTGAACCTTTTTTTGATCTGTCGACACTCCAGCAGGGAACGGCCTCACAGTGCAGGTGTTTTTTGGAATGGAATGTGTCTGTTTGTGTGCACGTGCATGTGTGTGTGTGTGTGTGTGTGTGTGTGTGTGTGGGTCAGCTAGCCAGTGTAATTACTCGGATCACTGAGCATGAAGGTGGGGCCATGCCCTCCTGTCAGTAGTAGGTCGTGGCCAGCAGCTGGGGAGCTAATACTCCTATCAACAGCTGTGTAATCACAATCCTGTAGTCCAGCCAGCCTGGACACGCTTACCTGCCAATACACAGCATTCACCGGCCCCTGGACTCCAACTCCCATGATCCTTTGATGCAATTGCAGGTGCACACTCAATAGACAAAGCAGGGAGGTCTAATTAGAGGCCTGCACATGAATTGCTTGACTGTTGCTTGAGAATTTGCTGGAAGCACAGCTCCAGAGGTCACTGTGTTTCCCTGAAAATGAATGCGGACCGAGGGGTTTTGATTTGCATCGATTTGCACCATTCCTATCGGACCTATTCATATGTCTCCAATTTCGAAATTTCAGGAATTTCAAAACCAGCTACAGAACTAGCGGGGGACATTATCTAGAGTTATTGCCTTGTAATGGTTGATCCCATCTTTTCATTTGTTGGCAGAGGCAACGGTCACGGTAGCTGGTGGGTTCTGTGGTCTCAGGGAAGATGAAGACATTAAGGGGAGGTGTTGCTTTATTACTTCACTGTTTCCCTAATGGAAGAAAAAAATTAAATTAGCTGCTAATTTGCACTGATGTCTCTGGTGGCAGGAAGTTGCATGTCATGTCAGTTTCTATTAGAAGAAGCTCTGTCACTTTTTTTCATGTGGTATTTCCTTCTGACTGAACAGCGAATGGCGCATGCTGCGACTGACCTTTTCAGGAGACACCATGATGTTTGCAATATTAAATAAATTATCAGTATGTTAAACGATGTGAAGTAATTAAAAAGCGCTTGTTGTTCCATTCATCATGTTCGTTCAATATTTATTTTAAACGTTGATTTTGTGAGTTTCCAGACAGCTGTCTCTTTGATCTCAGCCCGTATTTCTCATCAGCAAATCTCACAATTTCGTTAATAGACTGTCTGCGGGTGTCTTACCATGCACAATGTGACGACTGACGCTTTTCACTACGATGAGTATCATAAAGATAATTGCGCCTGTGTTTAATAAGATTAGCCGCGTCCTATTTCCGCTAACAAATGTCACACATTTAATTCCTTGAATGCAAGCGCACGCAATTTGTGTTTAATCTTTATGCATTTGTATAGTCATGTTAAAGATGTTAGGGAGGTGATACAGGGTTTAGGCGTCTTTCACTCAGAAACGTCTTAATAAAAACAATGACCCATGATTGGAAGTTGAGGTGCATGAAAAGTAAAGATCGATTTCCATTTACCCCCCATTAAGAATCAGACATCTGGAATATTGCCTGCATATCAGTCGTGTGTCATCTGTTTTACATTCAGGAGCTTTAACGGAGGCCTTTCCTCCTCCGCCCTGTCAGAATAACTTCACTCACTCGTGTCTGGAATGTGAGCTCTCCGCCTGCCTTTGACAGATGAATAGAAATCAAGCTGCATTGTTTGATAGGTGCTTGGAATTGTTTCCCTTCGTCGCTAATAGGGGTTCTGCACGGTGAATCTGTCTTTGTGTAGGTTTCTCAAGTGTGTGTGGTGTATTTCTCTGTCTGTCTGTCTGTCTGTCTATTTCTATGTGCATTTTGTGTGTTGTGTTTTCCTCTGTGTGTGTTTCCTTTCGGGTCGGCGGGCCGCACCATGTCATGTTGTTGTCAGTCAGGAGCTGCAGGCCAAGCGTGGAGACGGAGAAGGAGACAGAGGAAAGCATGAAAAATACATGATAATCATGCCGCCACACTGAGCACAAAGGCCTAATTGGGAAAGAGGCTCTTTTCCCCTGTTTGTGCTGCTGTAGCAGCCTGCGGGCTCCAAAGCTCCGACTCCGCAGAGAGACGCCACGCTGCGACTCTATTACAATCCTTTACTTTATCTTATTTATTCAGACACAGATTTTTGCATAGGGAAAGTTGCTTTTTAAAACCCTTTAAAAACAACAACAAAAATCAAAGGCAAGCAATGAGTATCCAAAACAAAATGTTTGGATGTTGATGTTTTGTCTTGTATCTTTTTTTCTTCTGGTTTGTTATGTCTGCGTTAAGCGGCAACAAACAACTATTTTGAAAACGGAACACTTTGATTATTTCTGTAATTATTTCTCCCAATCTAAATAATATATGCCATTCATTTTCAAAATGGGTTAAAATGGTAAACATCTAAATTGATTTAAAATAAAACTACAAACCAAGTGTTAACTGCCAAGTTGTGGTTTCTGAAATTTGTTGTGGTTCATTTTCATTTTGGATTATTCTGAGTTTGATTGATTCATTGTTGCATGCCTAATTTGATTCTGGATTCATGCCAATATGAAAAGTAATGTTGTTTGGCTTTATGAGACAATTTAGAGCCTTGTGCTTTGGCCTACGCAACTACTGCGATGAATGTATAAATAAGAAGTAAAAGAATGAAGGACATTTTTGCTTACCCTCCGCCTCTGTCTCCACCCCTCCATTCTTTCATCCATTAAACCCGGCCAAGCCCAGACGGCTGTCCCTGCAATGCCTGATTATAAAACAATGCCTTATCAGAAGCGCATTCTCCTGCCATAAATCAATTAGAGGCCTGTGCGGATCCGCCAAGCTGCATGCAAAACTCACCGCCTACTGACAAACACACACGCACGCGTCCCCTGCAGCCCCCTCTGAGAGCAGCCAAATTAATAACAGTAAGTGGATAAAACCCTGGGTCACACCAACATCTCAGTGCAATTCCTGCGTGTGGATTAAAGTGCAGCTGGACAGGGATGACTGAACCGATTCCACTCTCCCTTGATTCCGTTTGATTCGCATGCTAATGGTAACTGAAAAAACAAAACAGGACTAAATTGGTATTTCAACCCCAAGCATTTTGCTGCTCCTGGAAAATCTGGTTTGCAAAATGTAGAGTTAGTAAAAATGCAATGTCGGTTTGGAGCTCAAATGACTCCTTTTTGTTTTTTAGGAGACTAGCACTTCAGTAAATGCACTTTTTCTTTCTTTTAACTGGACATCTTGACATTTAATATGGTTGGTTGCGTGCTTTGGTCATAACAGTGTCCTTTATTTGTCCTGCAGGAGACGGGCAGGTCATGGTACCTGATTAAGTGTGCTTGTGGTCTGAGAGACCTTGGGTTCCTGTGGTCCTCCAAGGCTTTATGTCATGCTTTATTCCTCGTCATAAATCCTGTTGAAGGATGGCTCAGACTCTCAGACAAGCTTTTTCATCTCCTCTAACCTTCCATCCCACTTGTTTTTTTCTCATAATTTTGAAATTTAGACATGGTTCTCCCAAGGTCAGCAAAAACTCACTCTGCTTCTTCATGTTTGGAGTATTCTAGCTGTCCATTTCTGTTCCTCCTTTGTTGATGTGCTATTCTTTTCCCTTTGAGTAGTTTTCACTGCTCATGGCGGTTGTTGCCAGCTCTCCGGGTAGCCGATGGCCCTCGGAATCGCCACAGGAAAGAGGGAAGAGGTTGTTACTTTAATTATCTCGGGCGATGTCAACAAAGGGCAGAGAAATTAGAGTGGGGGTGGATGGCGAAGCTTTGGCATTGCATGATTTCCAGACCTCGGTGTTCCTCAAGTTCTCTTTAATGGTTTTTCCAAGCTCTCTGTTGGATAGAGGGCCATCTACTCTGATGGACAGGACAAACGATATCGGGAATGAGTTTAAAACAGTTCAACCTCTCACCCCTGTTTGTCACCCCGTGTGACACGCCGTTTCGGGGGCCGGCGCGAAGACGGGTGAATGATATGATGTGTCGAAGGGTTGGGGGGGGTCAACTAATCCAGCAGCCCAGCATGCCAGCAGTCTCTCACGCACGACTGCCTTTCAATAAATAAAAAATGGAGAACGTGTCTCGCAAATGTAATATTAACCTCCCCATCTCCAGAGAGAGAAAGGCAGGGTTTGGTGCACAAGCACATCTCTGGTTTGGAGGCGAAGACACACTGTGCTAATGGAAACACACGCTCTTAGTGTTTGAGGAGTACCTTTAAGGACTTCAGTCTCTAGAGAGGTAGGGGGAGGGAATCTGTGCACCTAAGAGATCCTGTTTGAACCCGACAACTACCTATTGCATCTTATTCCTGAAGCAATTACGCATTTTTGCAACCCGCCGCCCAACGCAATCGCAAAGGTCGTTTTCTGAGGGAGGAGGTTGAAAGGTTTGAGATGCAGCCTTCAGCTGAAGTTGACAGACCACAGTGGCTCGGCTGTCTCCTGCATCGCTGCTCAACCATCCACATCCACACCTCTCTGCTTTTTTTTTTTAGGAGATAGCCAATTGGTTACGGTCCCTGGGAGAAAGCAACTGACCTCTGGAACTGAATTTTTATTATTCTATTTTTCAATAAGCCAGAACCGTTCCTGTTCAGTGTCCCCCTGAATGAAGCCATAAAAACTATTCCAGACCCTGCTGGAATTCATGTTAATATTCTAATTGCAAAAGATAAAATGCTCTGCCATTTCAGAAGTAATATTAATGGAGACCTTCAAGTAAAAAAAAGAAATAAAGAAGAAATCAAAAGAGCAAAAAAGAAGAGCGTTCCCGGGCTTTATCTTCAACTTTCATTACCGTGTAGTTAATGGAACGATGGCTTGGAGAGAATGTTAATTACCGATTCACTGGTTTTGACAGAAAGAGAATTTAACAATGCATTTAACATTATAAGAAGTTATTTTCTCATTGTTTTCCCGCCTCCATCTGTAAGCAGTGATTCAAATTAGCTTTGTCACATCGGTGTTCTTCATGATTTCCTGCTTATCAACCAAGACGAGTGACGCACAGCTGTCCCTTCCTGCATTTTAATTTCTTTGTAATAATTTCAGATCCTTCAGCTATTCTTTGAAAAGAAATAAAATCAAATGCAATACTATTTATTCATACTAAAGACATGAAAATACACTATTGTTAGCTTCGTGTTTTACCGGCACTTCGCAAACTGACTCTTTGACCCATGATTCTTTAATTCTGTAGACAGTTTTTATCTTGATTTATCTGTTTTCCGTGTCTGTCTGCGATTCTCCTCATCCATTATTTAATCTTTCTTCAATAATGAAGAGCAAACACAACCTCTTCATTTACTGACTCCGTGAGTGTGTGCTAAAGCGAAAAATGGCATTCGCCCTAATTGCATCTGGCCCAGAAATAGATTTGACATGTTTTCCAGTTGTTCACATTGGAAGTGCAAACTCTGTAGAAGAAGTCATACGCGGCTTCAAAGCTTCCAGAGCGAAGATCAAAGGCTCTCTGCTTTGCTGACTAACTAGCCTGCCTTTTTTGACGTGCATATATTTAGAATCAATTTTATTGAAGCGACGCAAAAATAAATAAATAAATGCACAGTCATTACACCCACACAAATCCATTTTCATCAACAAACCATTCCCATGATTGGTGTCGAAGAGCGATCAGGCGAACCGTACGACAGCATTATGCCCTGGTGCATGCTAAAATGGAGTTGTTTGCGAGTGCATTTCGATGTGTAGTTTGAACACCGCCCTTCAAAGTTGCCATATCGAGTTGGCGTTCCACCGTTCTCCGCATCAGTGCTGACCTTGTATGTATTATGAATGCTTAACAGACCCCTGCGGCATTTAATCTGAATACAGAAAGAAATGCTTTGCCATTTCAGAATTGTTATGAATCCAGTGCCATTCTTAAGATGTGCATAGGTATAGAGAGAAGCTAAAAAAGAATCCTTCGGGCTGGATTGCGGTTTTTAGTGCCTGGGCTTTAATGGCAGATCATGCTTGAATATGCAATGCCTCTCCCTCTCTCTTTCATTCCCGTCTCCCATCTCTTCCCCTTCATTCAACTTCAGACAGATTTTCTGCCTCGCTGACATTCCTACAGCAAAAAGCCCAAGCGAGGAGTCATTCAAGGTCAGAAGAGAGGGAAAGAATTACGCATTCACAGAAAACGGCAAGCTTTGTTGTTGTCAACGATTCCCTTATAATTCACACCTAAGAGAGCTCCGTCTCTCGTCGAATATCATTCTCTCAAATTAAACCCACTCCAGACGTTTCTGTGTTTACTTTCTACCTGACTCCCCCTCATGCTAATCTTCTTGGATTTAGCATGATATATCAGCCAGAGCTTTTCTGTTCAAGCGGTGAACAACTTTTAAATCCCTCTTAAAGACTTGGGAATTCCTTGGGCTTAGCTCGATTAAAGCAGATAATACCGATAATGGCGGCCAACGCCGTAATTATTACGAACGGCGCATATGTTTGTCCATCGCCGCCTGAGAGGCTCTCATTTCCGCTTCATCTCGGGTTGTATTCTAGATTGTGTCTTTGGTTTTAAGGGAGGGATTGTGTTGGGAATCCCCTGCTGTCATAAAGAGAGGCCTGGCTTTTCATTTATTCATTTGTTCCAGTCATCCATCCATCCATACCTGTCTTTCCTTTTCATATCCTCTCATTTGAAACGGGTCACACGGGGAATGGAAAAAAGGTCAATGCATTTCTCTCTCCCTTTCTCTTTTCTGAAGCTTTGTCCTTTATATCCATTTTTGTCATTGACCGGACTGCCGATATTGATTGGTTGGAGAGGAAGGGGTTACTTCAGAGAGAGGGAGAGGCTGTTTTGGAGCCCGGGCTAATATGCAGATAATGTCATTAGCACAGTGGTGCTGCTCTCCGGGGCCCATCGAGTTCCTGTCGAAGGCTGTTAGCTTGAGACACCGTGCTGACAGCTCTTGTCCGGAGTCCGTGTAGAGCCCAGCATAAGTCCGTTAGGCTTTCAGCACCCTGCCTGAGCTGTGTGCATGTATGCGTGCGTGTGTGTGCTGCCATTAATAGGCCATTCTTCCATAAATACGCATGTAGACACTCTCAGAGGTGATAACACAGCTAAGCCCCTGATGAAAAACTTCTTGACACGTAGTTGACGCTGGGCTAATACCGCATTGTTTGTCATGTTGAGGATTTCAGCAGGCCTGTCGCATATGGGTGTTTTGGTCCCTGGTGCTGATGGCTTTCCAAGGAACATTTGTTCTTTGAAGACAGTTTTATTTCGTTGCAAATCCATTATGGACAATAATAACCAGGCAGTTAAGAAAAGAAAGATATTTTTAGTGTACATGGACAAATATACACAATAATAGTAATGCAAGAAAACCTGCTGGATTCAGCACTGAACAGCTCCTGATATACAGAACAGTATGTATGTAGAGGTATGCCTCTCTCTCTTTCTGAGAGTCTGCAACCGAAGCCTCTTGTTGGAGAGTTTGTCTGCGATTAGTCCTCAGATCAAGATGAGATTAAGCTCTGCTGAGTAAACCGTATTGGACTGCATTCGCTGACCTTCCCTCAGCTCCGTTAAGTTCACGCTCTATCCCAGAATTCACTGCCGTTTTCACACATGTGACTGAAATGTAATATAAAGACCTTGACTTGTGTGTTTCATTCTGTGGGTGTTTGTAGTCTTGTCACTAATGTTTTTGTTTTTTTCTTCTCTTTTTTCTTCCATGTGCTGTTTCTGTGCACCTCTCTGTGACATGGCTGGTACAGGTGAGTGAATTATTTATTTATTATAATTATTAAAATATTATAATTTTTCTTTTCTTTTATTTATTTATTTTTTACTTTTGTGCTGTCTTTTGCCTGGGAATAGCCGTGAAGCATTTTTTTATATTGCATGTTACTTTCAGTATTTTTCTTTCTGTATTTCTGTAACTAATTTATCTAAAATGTCAGCACTTTTGTTTTGCTGCCTTGCAAGCAAGCACAGATATTTCCTTCAGGAAATTCCAAACTAGCTTTATTTTCTCATGCACCTAGAAGAAAGGATAAAAGGGGAGAAGATACAATCGCTTTTTCTCTCAATTAAACTGACAGACTTTATCGAATCAACCAGAACTTTGACCTCGAGAACTAGCGTGCACTCTTTTTTTGTGCATTTCTACCGTGCCCGGCAACTTCCATTGCGCTTGCAAACACAGGCATTGTGGTGTCTGATCGCCTGTCTCTCGTTTCATGGCTGTGTGCCGGTGCAGATAATTTTGTCAGCTCGAACCGACCGCACGCTGTTTGTTAGGAGAGCCCATCCTGCCCCGTTCCACCCACACAAGGTGGGTTAATTAGGAACAAATTCTCACCCAAGACATCTCCAGGAGAGCATATGTGTGCAGCCCCTGCGGGACGCATGCGTGTGTGTGTATGTGAGAGTGACAGGGACATTTACATGCTTTAATGATGAGTATGGAACGGGTGCTGTCAGCCCACCTAATGAGTGTGTGTGCGCCCACATGTGTGTGTTTAGCCCAGGGGCAAAAGGGGGTTGCATCCTACGTGATCCCCAGGCTGGCATCTGTCTGTCCCTGCGCGCGCGCACACACATAGACACACACCATTACGGATTCAGCACAAGGCTAACGGCACAATCCTGTCGCCCGCATGCCACCACACACCCCATAATGATCACACACCGCCTGTCTGCCGGTCTCCCTGTCTCCCGAAGGCTGAATTTAAATAAACACGCATTCCAGGCAGTTTATTTTATAACACCTGTTTTAGATGCAGTACTGCTATAATGCATATTTTCTGCACTGATTGTCAGGAGAGCATTTTCAAATTTTGTGGAACGGATTTAAGGATGAAGTATGTAATTTTTGGACAGTTAAATATGCAAAGTCATTTCTAGGTTTGTTACAGTGCAAATATAAAAACTTTAAGCCCTGTCAAAAAATGAGTATGGCAGTACCCTGACTAAAAGCATATAGTGTGAGGCAGGACAGGAGTAAAAATAAAATCAAATAAAAAACGGTGGTAGCAGTGGTGCCAAAATGACACAAATCTGGCCTGATTTTCGAAATATATGAGTAAAATATAGTCATTTGCACATTAGGTGATAACACCTCAGATTTCATATGGCCCAATCTTTTTAAATGTGGTAAAATGTGTTAAAACTGAGCTAAAAGTACATTCCTTTGGCTTGTTGAGATCTTCCATGCGTTTTCTTTCTCAAGCACCCTCTCTGTATCAGTGAGTAATTGCTTTGTGTTTAGCTGTAGGGCTTTTTCCGTCTGTGTGTATGTGTCCATGAGACAGCTCAGGGTGTGAAGAAGTATTGGAGTCTTAGATGAGCGGTAATGGCATCCCTGTTGACCAGTCGACTCTCACAGGAGGGCCCATTGAAGACCAAAGTGTGCTTGATTTTTGAAGACTGGGTGAAATAATACAGCAAATGAGTGGAAGCATATATATATATATATATGTGTGTGTGTATCTTCCTGTCTTGAATGCACAGCCGCAAACTTGTATTAATATACTCACAAGGGCCTCCTATTGATTTTTAGTGTCTGTAAATTAGGCCAATTATAATTATTATAGATTTAATTTGAAATATGACCAATAATAAACACTTTAAATGGTTAAATTGCTGTGAAATTGCTAGATTAACTTGAATAATCTGTTATTCAATGAGTTTCTGTTTTTATGCATATTATCTTGCTAATAAAAATTACTTATGCCAGCCTAGGCTGGTTTGCCGGTCTTATCTGGTTCAAGTCTTACAACCTGGTCAAGATGGGGATTGACTAAAAAGTGGTAAAAAACCCTTTAAGTCCAGAACAGAGAACAGACTGGTAAAACTACTAAAACCAGCTAATCAGCTTAGGCTAGTTTAAGTGTGTCAGAATTAAAATTCTGGACTTTGTGTCTTTTGTCAGAACATGTTCAAGATGCTTATATTACAACATTCTTCATTTATAGAATCAATATAGAACTTTTCATACTATTTTAAATAATTTAAGCTTTTTTTCCCAACTACATTACCCCACTTTAACTAAACCGTGTTGTTACCATTTTGTCCTTTATGCGGTTTTTATGTATTTGTTTATTCCTTGAATCTGCCGAAGACCATACAGACAAGTTGGACTGTGTTTTTGAGGACATTTTTTGAGCTTAGCTAAACAAGTGCAGAGTCAGCCCCAAGAGAACAGATACACCCTGCACTCTGAATGAAAGCTCTTGTAAAAGCTGAAGATTGGCAGCTCTTCCAGCAGACAGCAGTATTGATTCCATCGTGAGTGCTGTCCATTGAGTTAAACTCTGTCTTAGCGTGTTGAGGGGAGGTTAAGGCTGCTCAATATGGAGCATCATTAGTAGATCTATCAGTGTCCTAAAGGACATGCAAACAGCAGAGCGCTCGGATAGACAGGGGGCCCGCTGATGGACCCGTTTGCCCCGGGGCTGTGTCCCTAAGGTCAGAGGTCAAGTCACTAACCTGCCTAAATGCACTTTCTGTCATTATATGCATTAGTGAAGGGGCTTGTTCAGATTTATATTGTCTTTAGTAGAGGATGCCACCCATGATGTGTGTGCGCGCGTGAATGAATGTGTTTGCTGTCCATTGCATTTTCAAGGTCAGATGTCTGACCTTCCTTTAAGCGTTTGTATGATGCCTCTATTTCGTTGTGGCGGTACCCCAGCTCAGATATATAGTGGGATTTTACAGTGACAGCAGTTCCACAGTAGCCTTACAAAACATACTATAGTAGTGCTGTGGTATTTATCAGTATTTTTACCTTTTAAAGTATGTGTACTTACAATTGTCACGTAACATGGTGCCAAAAAATAAAACAAATAAAAATACCCTTCGAAATGTTTGTTTAAATATTTGTTCATAGATACTTAGAAGCTTTGTTTAATAAGTAAACAATTGTTAATTGTTAATAAATATAAAAAATTAATAATTATATTGAAATATATATTCAGAACCTGTATATTCTATTCTATTCTATTATATTATATTATATTATATTATATTATATTATATTATATTATATTATATTTAGTGCTGTCAAATGATTAATCGTGATAATTTGCATACAAAATAGGTTTTTGTTTGCATAATATATTTGTGTGTTCTGTATATATTTATTATGTATATATAAATAAATACATATATACAGTATATATTGTAAAAAAATATTTTCAAAAATATTCAAGTTATTTATATTATAAATGCATTATTTATATTATATAAAAGGCCTATTTAATATACAAACAGCATGTTTTTTCTGGAAGATATACATGCATGTGTTTGTTTGTATTTATATATACATAATAAATATGCACAGGGCACACACATATGTAAACAAAAGCTCTTTTTTGGATGTGATTAATCGCAATTAAACATTTGACAGCACTTGATATTAAATTTATATTTATTTATTTAAAATAAATGTAATAACAAAATATTACCATCGCATTACATTATTTATTTTTTTATTATTCATTTTTGTTCTTTATTATTATTAGTTTGTTATTCTGCAGCAGAAGTAACTCCATATTTTTTTTACTATAGGTCCACCACAGGTATTTTTTGTAAGGATATTATCATGTGTTTTGTATGTTTTATGGTTATTTTTGTAAAGCATATAAGAAGCTAAAAGGTTTTGTATACTCTGTACACAGTCTCTCACTTGTCTTACACACACACATGCATGCGTGCGCCCCCGCAGCACTATGTCACCCTATAGCGGGTGTGTTCCGGGTCCCCCACCACATCAAGATCCCACATCAGAGCTCAGACCTCCACAGATCTGCTCTTTCTCTCTCTCTCTCCGTCCTTCCCTTCTTCCATCAGCCTCTGCTTCTCCTGCCTTAATTATACCACTCCAGTCCACCAGGCTGTCATTTATAAAGCCCAAAACACTGTAATTAAGTGCTGTTTTTACAGTACCTCATAAATAATCCAGCCCTTCTATGGCTCGACTCGTTACAGACCTCTGTACAGCGTTTGTGGACGTACCTCCCAAAATAATTCAGTCACCCTTATTTTAGTCCTTGTCTTAAAAGGGTCACGCTTTACAGTGCTCTCTCCTGATTGGCCAGAATTTTGTGTAGCGCTTTTCCTGTCATGAGGAAATGTTTCCAACCATGGTGAACATGTTCTGGTTCCTGTTCTCAATCTGTTGAGCGGTGATGTAATTAATGACTCTACCAGCCAAAGCCACAGACTCAAGGAAAATATAACCATATGGCCCAAGAGATTGTACATTTAGATGATATTTCCTCAATCCCTATTGCTTGTAACGCTTTGTAACACTTTTTGTGACATATTTTTGATCGTTCCGAGTCTAAATGCTTTTTGGATGAGCTGTTTTCGCCTGCGTATGAACCCCAGTGTAAACGCATGTCCTTGGCTGTGTTCATGCGGTCAGATGGCAGCTCCTCAAACATTCTTTGATCTGGATTTCTTTAAGACAAGCCGCTACCTGCAAGAATCCAAAACATTAAGTTGCCTTTGATTTTCACATCTGGCCTCTGAAGCCTTTATTTATAATTGATGCATTCTTTCAAGCACCATTTCAATGTCTTACCAAAAAAAACAGTACATTCTGCTTTATGAGTAATTTGTAATTCATGCATAACATGTATGCAATTTCAACTTTTAATTATTGTTTTATTTATGTATTTTTTTATGAAGGCATTTAATTTGATTATTTGCTTTATTATTAGTACTTTTTTTTCCCTACATTTTTTTTATTTTATATTTCATTTATTTATTTGTTTATTTATCTATTTATTATATATATATATATATATATATATATATATATATATATGTATTAATGTATTTACTTAAATAATTGCTATAAATGAAATAAATGAAAATACAGCAATTACGTTACGTAATTATTATTTTAAAATCAGTAGAAATCAATGTTTTTATTTTTAAACATAAGAAAACAAACCGGTCTCTGTGTGTCCTTTTTGGACAGATTTTATTTTATTTTTTATTTTATTATGTTTTAAATCAATGGCATGTTTAGACTTATAAAGTAGTTTCTCTCTCTCTATATATATATTTCTCTCTGTCCATGTTGAGGATATTCACACTCAGCATTTCACCTCTTTTGTGAGAACTGGTGTTCAACTACATGTCAGAAACAAAAGGAGAGAAAATAAATGTTTTTCCTTTCTTTCGAGTACTGATGAAAAGATGACAAAAGGGCAGCCCAGTGAAGCCTCTAGATAAGGGGGAACTTTAGTTTAGAAGGGTAAAAGAAGGATGGAGAGCTGGGAAAAAAAAGAAAAGGGAACAGGAGAGCCCTGTTTCCGAGACCCTCACAGACAATTGTTCATCTGCCTGGAACATAGAGGCATGAAAACACACACACACAGACCTTCACAGCACCCTTTCCCAGCTTGTGTCTCATTGCCTTCAGTTTAGACCACCCAGACACTCCTTCAGCCCCATTTACCCCGAATAGACAGAAAAAAAAGAGTTGCAGGCAGATACAACTTTTTCATGCTGTCGTTGTCATTTTCTCATGCAGTGTGAAGTTTTGTGTTTTAAATACAGTTTACTGAAATGTATTATTTTAGTACCACTTTTTTATGATCAGTTTATTTTAATAAAACTGAAATAAAACAATATAAATAAAATATAAAAAATGAAGACACACACTCTCTGATGTTAGCTGCAGGCTTGTGTAGTGAAATCTGAATTCCTGTAATGTTCTGTCTAATCCGGAAAAGCAAAACATCTGTCTCACTGCGTGCGCATGTGTACATTTGTGCACACGCACTGTTTTGAATGTGTTTTTGGTGTGAGTGTGTGTGTGTGAGAGCCGTCATTGTGAGGTAAATAAATAGCACTCCAGAGGGCTACAGCAGAGCTCTTGAGATGAACCTCAGAGACATTAGACCTCCCCTTACCAAGCTGTTCTCCTTAATGACAATATGCTTACCAGCTCCCCACCTCACTAGAGAGCCTAAAAGAAGCTCTCGGTGTGAATGTTTGTGACAGTTGTTGCTCTGCTGGTCGTTTGCATGCGCTGACATGTCCTCGTCAAAGAGGAGGAGGGAGCGGGACACTGCGGGATGATTACTGAAACATCTAAAAGCTTCAGCTCCCCTGGGATTAACCCCGCCCACCCACAGACACATACTGACCCACAAAAACAGCACAGATTGATATTAGGTGAAATAATGATGTGAGGGTTGATTAATTACATTAACTGATTTAGTTACGCAAGCTGTCCATACCGCATTTAGAGAAAGTAATCTTCCTAAAGAAATTAACACAGACAGATGGGGATTGATAGATCTGATGGATGGATGGATGGATGGATGGACAGACAGAAAGAGAGATATGGATATGATATGATATGATATATATGATATGATATGATATGATATGATATGATATGATATGATATGATATGATATGACAGAAGGAAAGAGAGATAAATGGTTGGTTGGTTGGTTGGTTGGATGGACAAATAGACAAATGGATGGATGGATAATTTGATGGTTGAACAGATGTGTGTGTGTGATGGATTGACAGAAGGAAGGAGGAATAGGCAGATGGGCAAATGGATAGATAGATAGATAGATAGATAGATAGATAGATAGATAGATAGATAGATAGATAGATAGATAGATAGAT
>JAUCMU010000027.1:16614414-16647101 GCA_032275025.1 Enteromius treurensis
GTTTTGAGAAATGCATTAACTTTTGTGCAAATTTAAATACTGTTGTGAGAAATGCACCAAAGCAACTGAGAAAAACTATAAATGCAATAGAGATCAACCATATCCTCCGTCTCTTTCAATCAATATCCCACATACAGGAATGTGTAAATTTGTACTTCTGAAATGGTTAAATGGCATAGATGATAAGTAGTTTAGATCATACGGTAGTTTACATCAGGTAAGACTAACAGAGTGTTATATTGACAACATGACTAAGCAGTTTGACTGTCTTATTCGTACACAATGACACAAGGACTTGTCATTCTGATGGTACTGACATGTTCATTGACACAGATATTTATTTTTGAGAGATGGATTTTGAGCAAGAGACTGGCTTTTGCATGATTTTTTGTACAAGTTGTTTTGAGAAATGCACTTACTGTTTTGCAAAAGTCAAGGATGATTCGAGAAATGTACCAAAGCAACTGAGAAAAACTGTAGGAGTTTTAGGATGATTTTGTGCAGATGCTCCCCAGTCTCCAATCACTGATAGATACAGTAGATAGAACAATAGATAGATAGATAGATAGATAGATAGACTGATAGAGTGAAACTGCTGAAGCTCCTCCTCTGTGTTTGAGTGATTAAGAGCTCAGTTCAGGATGTTTGCGCCGATGCTCTGTTGGGTCAGTGATCACGTAAGTTCATGCTGGAGGTGAGAGGGGGAGTTTTCCAGCAGATTCCAGAGACCAGCTGCTGCAGCCATGCATCGCAGAGAGGGACTCGGAGCCAAGTGACACTTTCTCTCTGGAACAGTTGTTCTTTTTATCCTTCCTCATGTGACAGATGAGCAGAATGGTCCCTGAAGGCCTCCATCAGTACAGCTTATCCATTCATCTCTCTGTCTCACTCTCTTCGCCCCCTTTTCCCATCTCAGTATCTGTCACGATCAGCTTGTTCCTCTGTTTGGTGTCATTTTCGGCATAAGTAGTAACACACACGAGCTTCTGCCCCTGCTGGAAGGGTCTTGTGTACAGCTGTCTGATTATTACAGCGTGTGACAGGACAGCGGTGAATCACTACATTTCTCCCTCTTTCTGTGGATCTGTTCCAAACCTGTAAGCTGCCGACATAGGAAGCATTTTACGGCATCATAAGCATTAAGATGGGATTAGTTTTGTAAAAAACAGTGGCGTTGCAGTCATTAATCGGACATCTGTCGCATAGACACATAAAATTAAAAACCTAAATATAACATTTATTCAATGGAAGATGTTCTTTGATTTCTGTGTGTTTGTGTGTGTTTACTAAACAAACTTTAAACTGAATCATTCAACATTTAGTCTTTTGAGTGGAATTAACACATTTCTTATGTTAATGTCCTCGATTATTACTCAGTTTTCTTGTTTTATATACAGAACTGTATGGGATATAATTGTTTTATTTATTTCATTCCTGATGCTCCACTAATGTTCATTGAGCAGTTCTTTATTGAACTTTTCTTGCTGATTTAATTTTCTTTTTACACATACATAGAATGATGGATGGATGGGCAAACGGATAAATGAAACAATAGAGGGATGAATGGTGGATTGATGGATAGATAAATTAAAAGATAAAACAATGGATAGATAAATGATAGAATGATGGATGGATGGATGGATGGATGGAAGGAAGGAAGGATAGACAGATAGATAGATAGATAGATAGATTGATTGATTGATTGATTGATTGATTGATTGATTGATTGATTGATTGATTGATTGATTGTCTATAAATGGTCTAATTGCACGATAGCTGGGTGGATAAACATTGACCGATAGACAAACAGAGCAACCAAAAATGAATAGATGGACAGACAGATAAATATGGTTGGATTGGGCCAGTGACCATCAATTCTAGTAAGTGGTTTGATTTTCAGCATAATTAAGGATGAAGAGGAAGAGCTTTGATTGTGGTGAGATGTGTTATTAGAGGGAAAGTAGGGTGATTTATTTCCAGAGGAGAAAGCTGACATGTCAACTCCACTCCCTCAGCCACTAGAAGTGCCCAGCGGACCAATTAGACCCGAGAGATGGAGAGAAACAGCGAGCACAAGAGAGGGAGAAAGGAGGGATCCTGAGCTGTCATTCACCACAGATAGACACTAGCTGGTCTTTTTCATTTCTATTCTCTTCTTTGTCATCAAAATAGCACATGTGGATTTATAGTTTATGCACTGCAGTTGCTGTGAGTTTAGACTGAATCTGACGTGATTGATCATTTTATAATATGTCTGTCTGAACTTGCTCCACATCCTCTCACAGTTGGCGTCATAGCATTGTCCTGCCTCACACACACGTCTCTGCTCCGTATGGCTGGTGTCATGCACAGGTAATTAGTGCTCATTATTATTCTGTGTGTGCTACACTAATTAAGGGCCCTGTTGTGTGGGTCTCCTCCGTCCCTTTATTCAGTCTCTGGTCTCTTGGCCTCTCACCTCAGGGGACCGACTCTCCATTCAGGTCTTTGTACTAGTAAAAACACACTCAACCTGGGTGGGGCAGTGTGTGTGTGTGTGTTGTTACATCGCTTTTATTGTATCATTCACAAAGACTGCAATGAGACCCTGCACTGCCTGCTGAACAACAACATATTTTTAGTTGCGCTCAAAGAATATTTAACTATTGGTTGGGTGGTTATTTGGGCAAAATATTTGGTTATATGGGGAAGGGGGAGGGTAGGGGGTATGATTAAATGTAATAAAAATGTGCAATTTCTGTTTTGTTTTTTTTGAGCTTGCCTGAATAAAATAAATCCAAGTAAATGATTCTGAATAAAATAAAATTAATATAAAAAAGTGCAATATTTTCAAAAAATGTTATGTTATATAATGTTCATGATGTTTAAAGAAGTAAAGTAAAAAAAAAAAAAAAAAAAACACCTTTATTTATTAATTTATTTTTATCAAAACTTGCAACACAGCGTCTTCTTTTTTTTTTTGGCACCCCTGAATCTGTTTTTATTTTATTTTTATGTTTTCTATTTTAATTTGTGTCTTTTTAAATAGTTTTTGTGTGTTTTAAGTGTTTATGGAGTTTTTCTTTTTTTAGTTTTGTGTATTTATTTTAGTTAAGTTTTATTTTATGTCAAGTAATGTTTTAGTTAACTATAATAACCCGGGTTTTTAGCACCTGAATTAATTTTTGGTATACAAAACAAAAAGTCTATGTCTGCCGCGTTGCATGGTTTCATTCTGAAATCTTGTTTTATGCATTTTTCATGCTAAAAATACAGATTTGGTTTGGACAGGCTGCAACAAGCGGCACAATATGCTAAACGCCCCCCTCAGTCGAAGCCGGATCATGCCTCTCTTTTCTCTCTTCAATGCAGATTCTCTATGTCTCTGTAAGAGCTGTGTTCTGACCCCGGCCCGACAGCCCTAATGGTTCCAGGCGGGCAGCTGGAGTCTAGCGGATTAGCCCAGAGACAGTTAACAACCTCTGTACTGTTTACCGAGTACAAAGAGCCCTCCTCATCCGCCTCTCGCTCTGCAAAGCATGTGCATATTTAACCAGGATGCAACAGAAGGGGTCTCGGCATCCTCTTGTAGCCGCCGGCGCGCCTTCAGAAGCAGGTCCCATTAGCAACCGGTGTCAGAGCGAGAGCTGGAGAGAGAACGAAAGAGAGGGGAGGGCTGATGGGATGGGTTGGGGGTCCCCAGGGAGGGAGGAGAGGGGGAACTTCATATGGAGGATTGTCAAACAAAAGCAATGAGATTAGAGGCCGAGGAGGACTTTAATATTGGACCTCAGATATTGGCCGGCACGGTTTCTGTGTCTACCTTTAAAATGTCAAATGTGATTTAGGAGGTTATTACGCTGCTTAGTAGCATTGGCTTTCTCTGGCTCTCTCTCGCTCTTTTGCTTTGCTGTCACTATTTCATAATAAATCTCTCAATGTAATCAGTTTCGACCTCGCCATCTGTGTCACAGTCTCAATTATCCAGACAGTTGGTTAAAGATGTTCACTCTTAAAATAAGAGAGAGCCCAGGACGAAGAGGGCGAGAAAAATGGCTTATAATGTTGCTGAACAAAAATCAATGAGTCTTCAATTCTAGTAGCTTTGATGTTGAAGATTCCTCCATTGATCCTTGGAGGTTCTTTGAAATTATTCTCACTTAAGAGTTAAGATTACTAGTTGTCTGGCAGGGTTAGACTTAATACTTAAGACTTGAAATCTTCTGAATTTTTAGTATTCTCTGCACTGATTTTTGGAATAAGCTGCAGAATGTTATGTAATGACGAGTGCAGTTTTCTGTTGTGTATATGTCCTGTTGAAACAAGAAGTCCGGGTAAGACATATTAATGGTCTCTTGCCATTTTTTTTTTCGTTCCAAACATGACCAAGATAATGCTTCTTGCTAGCTGGATGCAGGTGGTATTGGGGGAGGGGCTTTTGCATTGTGCAAGCCTTTTGATTGGACACAAATCTGTGTAATGCAGGAAGAGCACCTATATTTTTTGTTATATAATGTTATTTGATATCATTATCTATATTGTACAATTTTATTGATTTAATATTTTATTTAGTTTGCTAGTTTGGGGTCAGTCAGATATTTAATTGTTTATTTATTTTTTATTTTTGTCCATTAGTATTGTATTTTTAACCAATGCTAAATTTAAAATGCAGCAGTATTTTGGATTTAAAATTGCTGTTCTCTATTTTTTTTTTTTTCAAAATGTAATTTGTTTCTGTGATGGAAAAGCTGAATATTAAGCATCATTATTCCTGTTTTCAGTGATCCTTTAGAAATCATTGTTATATGATTTGATTTGCTGCAAAAGAAACATTTCTTATCTTTATTTAGATTTTTTTTTTCAGGATATTTTTTGATAGAAAGTAAAATAAAAAACTGAATTTATTTTAAATGATAATACACTTTTGTAAAACAAAAATAAATAATAATAATAATAATTGTTATTATTATTATTAACATTATTATTCTTTTTTTATTGAATAGAAAGTGTAGAAAAAAACATAATTTATTTTAAATAATAATAATAATAAGAAGAAAAATGTAGTTTACGCTTTATTTGTATTTGTATATATACCAAAAAAAAGAACAACTGATTAAAGTGATTCCATGATTCCACATCCTTAACCTCTCAACTTCAGCCTGGGGCTATTTTAGCAATGAGTCCCGACTCCCACCTTTTCGCTCGCCCCTTCCCTAGCCTTCCTCCGCCCCTCCTGGCTGACTATGGGTGCATCTATCATCATTCAACCCCTGGTCTCACTGTTGCTGGCATGCATAATGCAATGAGATCTGGATTCCATTGCACCTGCTGCCTTCTCTTCCTCCGCTGTTCCATCTCTTCAGATTCTACCCCTCAGGGACTAGGGGAGGGATAGATACCCCCTTCCCTCCCCATCCATCCCACTCTTTCCATCCCTGCAGGACTGAGCGCCAGGCCTCGGGTGGGAGATAAATGGCGGATGGGGTGTAATTCTGTAATCAGAGGCGATGGCTGGGAGGCTGATTAACCTATCAGCTGCTGCCCTGTGACCAGCTGATCTGCTCCTCACTCAGACGGGCCGCTGCCCGTCCAGCTCCCCACAGACGGGGAAGGGATTGAGTGTTGTTGCCCCAAGCCAGGATGAAAGATGGATCTTGATCATTCTGTCGGGATCTGAAGAACTGTGTTAATCATTTGTTCTGGCTTTCTTTGTTGTTTATTCATTAGTTTTATGGCAGTTTTTGCTTTCTGAAGTTTATTTACATCATTGTTTGTATGACTTTTTCTGCTGTAGCCATCACAGAAATTGAGTTCTAATGTTTATTAGTTATTTATTATGGATCAAGTTCATCACCTAAAACTAAAACCATTGATTAATAAATAATGACAATTTTATTACATTTTAAAACTTTAACTGAAATGAAAACAGAAAATATAAAAATAAAAATCAATACAAAATATTTATTTGAAAAAACTGTGATCGTATCTTTTTTAAATAATAAATAAATAAATCAATTTTAAATAAATATTATAGTGGCCTTCTGCAAATAAATAAATTAAATAAATGTGAATTAAATAGTGTTTATTATTGTTATTAATTATTATTTCTAATTGATATAAAACAATAGAAAAAAAGGCACAATTAATCAAATTAAACTAACAGAAATTAAAACAAAAATATTAAAATAAAAATTAATTCAAAATATTAATAAAAATGTAATATTTTATTTTTATATAATTTTTTAATTTATTATATATTTTGCTAAAGGTTTTTCTGGGTTATTTTTTGTTTTAATTAATTAATTTATTTTATTTTTTTATGCTTTCCAATCCTGTTTTTGCTCTTTCTTTCTTTCTCCCCCAAATCCTCTACCAACCGTCCAGTCACTCTTCCAAATCCCAGGCAGATAAGCACCAGGCGCTCCATCCTGGCGTTAGTCGACAGACGCCCGGTGCGTGCCAGTGGTCATGCCAGGCTCTTATGAGGGTGGCATTGTCTGTGCCGGGCTGCATAGCTCAGGCTAATTACCTGTCATCTGGCTCAAAGAGAGAAGCCCAGAGATGAGCCTCTTTGTCTTTTCGGGGGGTGCTATACCACACTTCCAGCCTTGTTAAAACTGAGTTTTGCTGTGAACATGGCCTAGAGGTTAGCATGCCACTTGGTAATCATGTGGAGGAAACCAACCTTAAAAAATGTTGATGGAAAATTGTTTCTACAACGTTTTAGTTTATAAAATCTGAGAGGGGGGGAAATCCACTACATTGGTTGTAGTTACGCTCGTAGCATTTGAATTTCAGTTGCATTTCACTTTAGCTTTTATTATGCGGTTTATCCCAAACCCAGAAGGTTTTGGTTCAGACTTTACAATAACCATTTTAATTGAGTCATGTTAAAGCCATTGACTTGATAACGGGTCTACTGTAATGTTAAGTAGCGGTGAATGGTTCAGTGTGCACAGCTGAGAAAGAGTACGAAAACAAAAGACAAGAAAAAGCTAAACGCAAGCGCTACACAAAAAAGCAGGAGAGAAAAAGAGAGGTGGAGTGATAACGCTCCCTCTTTTTCCTTGGCAGCCTGCCATGAGGAGCGTTCGGGCAGGATTGAGAAGAATAGCAAAATAGGGGCCCTGGATGCCAGCCAATGAGTTTTCAGTATTTCTCTTTTACTTTTCTTCTCCTCTGTGTGAGTATTTATTGCCTCTGCCAAGATCTTTAGCCAGAAAGTAATGAAATCTCCTCCTCACTAGCAGGAGGTAACATGATTGCGCCGTATCGTCGGGCTATTTGCTATACACTCTTTGTTGAGGTTTATCTTTGCACGTTTTAACGCTAGTCATGACTTACTAGCTTGGAAAGCAGCAACATGTCACCGATCATGATGTTATCAGGCCGTGTGACACATGAGCAGGCGCTAGGTGTAAGTTCGCGGCGTGGAAAGTTGGAGCAAGTCACGAACCGTAGCGTAATCAGACCGTGTGGCACTAGTAAAACTTCCAGAGCATAACAGTAGACATTTTCTTGTTGACCAAACCCTAGGGGTAAAAAAAAAAAAAAAGCATGTTTCTGCTGATCTTTTGACATTACACGTCCAGTTCATAACTCAATACTAGCACTAAAATTGGTTTTGTAAGTATAGCAAAGTTGCAAGATCTTTCTCCAGCCCCAGGCTAACAGACATCCACCGGGCCGAGGTGAAGCCAGGGTCTGGATTTGATGAGCTGCCCCAGTTTGACACTTGCTCGCTGGTTAACGAGCTTCTGCTCGGACCCTCTTTGCCCCGAGGCTTGCAGGCCTGTCAGTTTGTGAACATGAAACAGCTGAGACACGCTGAAGGTGCAGACAGAATGGGACGGACTTGACTAAAATCTATGCTGTGTTTTTGAATGTTTTTGACACACAGCAGAGTCAGACCTGACTTCGCTGGTTTATGGCAGGAGACTGGAAGTCCTGAGGTAGCTGTAGATGTCATGTTCCCACTTTGCATTTGAAATGAAGCCTGTTTGCTCTGCATTATCCTGGCCATTTTAGATTAGCTGAGGACAGAATTTCTCAGCATCAAGGTGTAAGCTAATTCTATAGGAAAAACAGGCTAGTTCCACGAAAAACATCTTTAAGCAAAATAATGCAACATTAAGAACTTTAAGTAAGAAATTATTAAATAATTGAATAAATAAACTGAAATATACAGTTATTATATATACAAATAATGCATATAATTTAAATGAAAAAACAGTAAAAAATATATATATAATATTTTTAAAGTATATATTTTGGGGGAATTTTAGAGATTAATTTCTTATGTATTAATTAGCTTATCATGAGAATGTAATAAAATACAAATATTATATTCTACAATGACAGAAGGTTAATATATTTTGAATTATTGCATATTTTTTTAGGGATTTTAGAGATCAATTTCTTTCTTATTAATTTATTTGTTTGTTTCTTTAATATATTATATTATATTATATTATATTATATTATATTATATTATATTATATTATATTATATTATATTATATTATCCAATTACATAATACATTTTTATAAATTTTAATTTGACCTAAATGCAACTTTTTTATATAAATTAATAAAATCCATCATTCATTTATTTGTTAGTTAGCTTGTTTGTTTACTTGTTTCTTGTTTACAAACTAACCACTTTACTTTCTATTTGGTTTCTTTGCTGACTACAGGAAAAAGTGTTCCTCACTTTGCAGTTATTATTATTATTTTAAAGTTTCCAATGTTAGATTTATGGCTTTCAGCGCAATAGTGAGTAAAGCCAGACATGTTTCTCTACTCTACCCTCTTACAGTAAGAGGATTTATCCCAGAAATGAAAGAATATGGGTGCTTCTGCCCATATTTGAATGAGGAAAGACTCCCTGTTGTGGAATGCGGGAGCTGGTGTGTATAAAGGAAGCAGGTCCTCAGAGAGGTAGCGGTGAGTGGGTCCTCAGCTAGACTGAGCAGTGGGGAGCGTTTATCTGTTATTAGAGCAGATTGGATAAAATAATCCTTAGCAGTAAGCTGCATCAAGAGTCCCGGTCAACTCCCCGGGGTGGAGAGAGCCTCCCCGCATGAGTCACTCTAATACGCTTTTAAACGCTCGCACACTCATGCACACACTCATAAAAGATATGCACTTTACACACTGTTTTTCTTTTTAAGCTCCTCTGCATTTCTCCACAAACCTTCATGCTTTCACTGCAAAAACATGCAATACTCGTAAATCATTACGACAAAGAGAACAGCAAAACAAGCTGTGTACAGGGTTTTACTTTCAAAACAACACACACACACACACACACATACAGATGCACATATGCCAGCAAACCAATGTCACATGCATCACCCACTCCGCAGTAACACACGCGCCACCTGCTAGCATACACACATAATGTATTCCTTTCTCCAGTGGCTCATCAGGGATTAGGCAAATGGTGGGGAATGGAGGAAATATCCACTTTGATAGCCCTTTTTATTTACACTGGAAAAGCACAAGGCATCTGGAGCATGTTTACATACTGGGGGGAAATGTTCCATCTAGACTGGGAAATGCAACGCAGTCATCTCCAAACAAAAGCGCTCAGTGTTGAAAATCATTCGTTTTACGGAAATATTTGCAAATATCCGAAAGAGCAAGATGCTTTTTTTCTTAGAAACTTGTTTAATGTTGAGTATAAGGGCTTTTTGTTTCATTAATATATTTATTTATTTCAATAAACAACAACAACAATTTATAATGATTATTATTATTACCACTCAGTGGAGACTAATACATTTTTTAATTAAAAATAAAGATTTTGTGGCAAAAAATGTTCTGTAGTTTCTCAATTAATACAATTCTTAAAACTTGTATTTTTTATTAGTATCAGTATTAGGAAGTGTTTGTCATTTATGTGCTATATAGTATCAAATATCATAATAAATAATAAAGTATTATGATTATTATTATTATTATTATTTAACTCAACATTTGTAATTTATACATTTACTAGTTCTATTTATTAGTTATTTGGTGTGACACATTCTTTATTTTTTTATGTATAGTCTCTCAATTAATGTAAATTATAATTATATGATTGAGACTTCATTTGGTTCTTTCAGAATCATATTACAGTAGTTCATATTGTTATGCAGACAGTCATTACGCCTAACTGAGTTGACTCAGTTCTCTTGTCCCACGTCTTTGGTACGTCCTGTCTGGTTGTCCCTTCAGCTCTATGAGCTACAGATGTACAGACTTGCTCAGCTGGATGCCAGGCGGGTAGATGGAGGCAGAGGAGGGGTTGGTTGGTATTAAGGTGGAGCAGACCAGCGGGCCACTTGCCTGTAATTGCACACTACCGTGACTTCAGCCTGGACCTGAGCTCTGAGCCCTGACACAGACTCTCCTGAAGGCCTGTAGAACACATATGTTGGGAGAGAGAAAGCTAAGGATTATGGGTAATTGCAGGGTTCCTTGAGCTGTGCCACACTACCATGCAGCGAGAGGAGTTTTATCACTACGGACAGCAAAATCCCCCTGTGACCCCCTTCCATGACATTAATAATTCAATATGAGATACTGGACAACAGTTTATAATTGTATGTATTTTATAATCAATATACATTCAATATTTATGAATAGATTTACTTGAATAAAATAAAATTTTAAACATTATTTCTTATATTTGCAAAATGTTAATTTTTTTAAAATTGTTTTAATATTAATTAGCAATAATACACATATTATAGATGAAATTAAATTAAAATGTATTATAAATGACAATGAAGAATTTATTTATTTGCTTATTTTTCAAATAAAATCTAAAACTATTTATATGATTTACCAAATCTACAAATTTCTTTCATTTAATAAAATATTTTTTTATAAATGTAAAAAAAAAATATATATATATATATTATATATATATATTTTTTTTTTCTTCATGCATATCCATTTTATCAACATCAGCTTTAATTAATCAGAGGTAACCAACCATAGCTAATGAAATCTGGCGTAAGTGGTGGGTTTTATGGTGAGTAAACGTTCTGAAAGAGAAGGAACATTGCTGCCAGATGTCAGTGTAGATCATCTTAAGTGCTGCACACTCTCCCACACAGGTCAAAGGTCAGCACAGGTCATCCGTTTTCCCAGCTCTCAGCTGTGGAGTGACCAGAGGTGATAACAGCACTCATCACGAATCTCGCCTCTGGATCTTATCACACCAGCACACGTATGAAAGCTTTCCACAGGTCTTTCCGAGCGCAGTTTTACTGCTTTTGCCTTGATGCTTTTAGAGTTTTATAGCACAGGAGCACTAAAAGAATCAATTGCGATCTTAATTTTGTTGTTTTGTTGTCATTTAAACCTTCCAACATTATTTAATGGAAAGTCCAGATGTGTACAAATATTGGCTCATATGCACTCATTTTAATTTATAACATTGTAAAACAAATTAAGTTTATATCGGATAAAAACAGACACCTTTATGTCTAGATATGGCCCGAGTCTCTAATTTGATTATAAAAATGGTACTTTTCCTCTTCCCTTTTAATGGCCGCCAGGCAAACAAGTTCAGTTTCTTAGAAAAGTAATAGCACATGTTTGTAGTAAGCACTAATTAGACCTTCTTCACCTCTGCAGATGACTTTCTAGCGTTCATTTTCTTTACGAGTGTGTGTTTAAAAACATTTTGACCATTCCCTCTCGCATTTGCAACAACCACAGTAACGTCTTTGTTTTAACCACCGAATCCTTATCCTGCTTCACATGTGTCTTCACTTTATTACAAACACACACCTGTGTCACACACCACAGACCATCTGAGCAAGGCAAGACTGGTCGAGTCTGGGGAAAAGCCCCGTTATATAAGAAAGATCCGGAAGGAACAGGACGTCGAGAAAGAAAACTAGGGACAACAAAGAGCGTAGCGCATTGCTCTCTGCAAAGCTAATGCACCGTGAGGTTGAGATTTAGACTTCCAGTCCACAGGGATCCCTGCCAAGAACCACAGCCAGGCTGGGCCACTCCCCCGTGGGCCTTGACAGCGACGTTCAGCCCTGGCCAGCGGCCGGTGGCACCAAAAATAACATCAGGCAACGAAAAGGAAGTAATTATGACTGCCTCGAAATTGGCATCCGCATATTGAATTATTACCAACCCGATTCCAAAATAAACACCCAATCCCAGGCGGAGATTGGTCAAAGTCTGCCTGGCCTGGGACGTGTTGCCAGGGAGATGGAAATAATCAACAAAATGAAATGGAACAGAGCGACAGATTACATCACAGCGACGAGTGCACTTCAAAGGGCTCACTGTATGTTATTTAAGCTAAAACAAATGAGGGTTTCTAGAGATTGTTCGAATGCGCAGTTCCCATGTTTTCAACACAGGCCCACTGTACGCCATTCACGTCGCCACCACATAAAAGGGTTTTTTTTGCCGACGATTTGGCTTCAGAGATTAATATTTCAAGTAATGTTTGCTCGGTTGAAATAAATGTGGTGTAGGCTGCCAATCGGGCGGCTGACGTATGCTGTATGTGTGATTAACTCTCTTCATGAGCTGTGTCTTTTTTTAAAAACCTTTTTGGCCGGGTCCCGCGGTCAGCCTGTACTCATTTGTCAAATACTGCCGTTTCATTTGAGTTCAACTCGAGATTTAAATAACTTTTATATCAACCTTTGAAGAGAGCCCTGGATACTCTGCAGGAGCACTAAGGGCAATCTAGGAATATTACTATGTACTTACATGAAAAAATATGTACTCATTGTGTTCATAATGTATTGCAAAAATAGTTTTGGTGTTATTGATGTGTGATGCAGGTTTGGTGATATGGTTTAAGGGTGGGTTAGTGTGTAATAATAAGTGTAATTACAGAAATTTATTCCAAATCTAACTACACATACAAATGATTAATTTAAATGTAAGTACATAGTATTTAAGGCCACCTAATATGAAGTGGGCCCAATAATTGTACTTATTTGTTGATATGCAACTATATTACTATATATACTATTAATACTACTAATAATAAAATACTTAATAAATAATAAAGTATAGGTTTTCAGCTATTAGAATGATATATTACGGTAGGAAATGTGTGTACTTACAGTGTGTGTGTGAGTAGCATGGAGAGCGAAATAAATAAATGAATCATAGGAGAAGATGAATTATACATGTCCGGTTGCACTGTTTGTCACAATGTCAGTGCCCAGTGGGGGCGCTTTGGCACTTCCTTTACCCCACGGTCCCCCGATCAGTCACATTTGTGTGTGTGTTTGCGCCGTAGCAGAAGGTCCACAACAAAGACCTGCAGCACACAGCTTTGATCCTGCATAGATTTGGCCTGTAGGCAGCACTGGATGCTTTCCGTCTTGTCTTTCTGTTCACATTGGTGCAATCTTTCTTTCCTTCTGCTCCTTTTTTTTTTGTCTTACTTGGCAACAAAATCCCTTCCTGAATGATTTGGTTTGTTCTGATGTTTATTCCTGATTGATGCTGCATGCTAGCCTAAACAAAACAACTACATCCTGACACTAGATACATGCACTTACACCGTGCACTCTTCCATTCGGCTGCATGGTTGCCTTAAGTGCTGAGATCACATTGTGCCTCGTATGCAGGTTGTTCCTGTACTGTCTGTCTGCTAATGATCTGATGTATTAATGCATTTCCTTGCAAAACAAGTTGAGATGTGTGATTGAAGTACAGTATGTCATAGATATCAGCCAATCACAAGTCTAAATTGATTCAAATCCGGGCTTATATTGCCATTTCTGTATGGTTTTGTTTGCAGCAATGAATGGGAAAACATCTACTTCAATGCAAACAAGTCTATAATCGCACTCCGTTTGGTATCCTGAGTTCACTGGTTTTTGAAAATCTATAGAGTGAGACTTGATCGTCTCAACCACTTGTCGTTCGTTCAGCAGGGCGTCTGTAAATCTGCCTGAATCATTTCAGAGCAGGTGCTGTAATGCTCCAATCAGCATGGCACAAAGGCTGGAGATTTCCACTGCAGAATCTAAAGACGGACTCAGCCGAGTTTATCTCTGCGAGCCGCAGTCATTGCCTACTGGATGTGTCTTTAATGCCGCCACTTATGAAGTCTCTTGCCGCTGATTGCTAGTGACATTTTGGGGGCATTGACGAGCTCATTTAGTCACACCGAAGAACGCTTAGAAGAAAAAAACCCTCTTTCGCTGGCTTGTTCTAGTTGCTTAATTTAATGAGGGATGTGTTGTTTTTGGCTGTGCATCTTCCATTAGTGTAGCACTGTGATCATTTAGAATTCTGGGTAAGAGACGCTCATGTATGTCAAAGGCACACACACACAGTTTTTGACCTGTGTTCTCATGTTCTGCTCTAGCCTGGAGCCCGATGCCTCCCCAGCAGAATATGGTTTGTTTTTCTTTGCTGAAGAAATGGAATAATAATATAGAACCACAAGACTCCCAGCAGGCAAAATGAAACCAAGAGCCAGTCAATGAGAGAGTGAGTTTCTCCTCCAGCCATAGGTCAAAGCCCTTGAAGCTGTTAGAGGGATAGCTGGTTGACTGTGTGTGTATGTGTGTGTGTGTGTGTGTGTGTGTGTGTGTGTGGGTGTGTGTTAATAAAGACAGTAAAAAAGTGTTTGCAAATTTAAGTAGAGGGTCACTCTCCTTCAGGGTCTGAATTGCCTCCAAAAAGAAAAAATAAATAAATAAAAAAAATGCTGGCAAGTGGGTAGTTTCAAAATCAACTGTACATTACTATTTTTTTTATTTTTTTATTAATTTTTAAACTAATTTTATTTTTTATTTTATTTTATTTTATTTTTTTATTATTATATTATATTGTATTGTGTTGTGTTGTGTTGTGTTTCGTTTGGTTTCGTTTCATTTCATTTCATTATTTCATTTCATTTCATTATTTTATTTTATTTTATTTTATTTTATTTTATTTTATTTTATTTTATTTTATTTTATTTTATTCAAAATCTAATAATAACCTTTCTTTTCTTTTTTCACCCTCTTCCTGGATCTCCTGCTGTTCTTCTGTGTGTTCTGATGTCTTCCTCTTGTCCACATCTATAGGTAAGTTGTGTAACCACTCTTTCACAGGCAATTTCTTGAATGGCAGTACACAACAAAGCCCATTATGTAGGCTATTGTATCCAACAATGCAATGGTCTTAATCTTATCTTTTATTTCCAGTATGACAAATGAACCAGAAATATTTATTTCTAACTTGTTTATCATTTGATGGGCTTGCCATTACTTTTCAATATAAAATTGGATTTAAAAAAATCACATTGTCACAATCACAATGTCGTCTGACAATGCATACTGCATACTGTTAAATTAAGTAAGTTGCATAGCATTTTAAGCACGCTATGTTAGTATATACTGTGCAGTAAGTAGCTAGGATCATGCTTTAGTTTAAGGTCTAATTCTCTCTATCAATTACCTATTAATTACTGCTTGGTCAGGTTGTTAAGTTTAGGTACTGGGAAGGATTAGGGATGCAGAATATGATCATGAGTAATATTTGCTATATAAGTACTAATAAACAGCCAATACATTAGTCATATGCATGCTAATAAGCAACTATAGTAGTTAGTAGTGAGAATCGGTCCCTATTCTAAAGTATTTTATTCCAAAACCTACTGTAGCCATTCTTATAAGCAGCTTTTCCTTTGCTAAGCTTCATTAAGAATACTGTATATCCAGAAATGATGTTCGTATTCCTTGCTGAGCTGTTGTAGACGCCCACTAGACATTTAAAATTCAAATATGTTATATGTGCAGAGTGTCCGCGTTAATTATGTTTGATACACCGACTCACGAGGATCGTAAACAACACTTAAATTATAACGTGCTCTTTTTCACATCGATTAGCATCTCGTGGGCTGAGCTTCAGTTGACTACGAGCGCTAATGAGATTACTGTGGTTTTTAAATTGAATTTTCTCAAATATTAACATATTGGCTTTCATAATCCTGATAAAATGTCCAGCGCGCACGTTCTTAGAAGCAACAGATGGTTCCTAACACCAAAACAACATTATCCTCGCGGCTACACGCTTCAGTCTGTCAGTTAAGGGGAGTTCAATGAAAATAAAGTGAGACTGTGAGACTAAACCGACAGCGCGAGATATAAATAAATATGTGCGCTCTTGTCCAAAGCTCTTAACAGGATTTCCTAAATGTGTCCAAAGTCTCTGAAAAAGTGCCCAGTCCCTGGCTGGGTAAATGTAGGCCGTCCTGAGAGTGTGTGTGGAGTTAATATTTGTTCGGGGAGGCCTGGTGTGTGTGTGTGTTTAAGGCCTGCTGGGATGACTGAAAACTAGAGAGAGATGGAAGGATGGATAAGGGAGGAGAAGTGGGTTTAATTGGCTTAAATGGACCCGTCTCGGCTCAGAGGAGAAGGGCGACTGACAGAGAGGAAATAGATGAAGGTTTTGTTTGACATTTTGACCTGCACATATGTTTCCACAAACGCTAACACGTTTAGACCTATCATGCACTTTGCTAAGCTTTAGATTGGTTTATAGTGACTTATTTTCACTCTGGATTTTTGAGTGTCATGTCCAATTTTCTATAACTGTGCTCTTCTCAATTTCAGTGTCAAATTCGTTCTTCACCACTCCTCCGAGTTTCCTTTCCTTTGTCTCTCTCCTGGTCTTCACCGGTCTCACTCTCATTCTCTTCCTCAGACTCTACCCCATTACTGTCACATTCTCTTTCTGCTTCTCTACCTCCTCCCTTTTCTTCTATTTCATCTTCTTGTTCCTTAATCTCCACCTCTTCCACTTTCCATTTTTTCCTCCACTTCCTCAACTTCCCTTCTTGTTCCCTTCCCAGTCTCGATCTGTTCCTCTTTCTCTGATTCCACCTTTGTACTGATCTGTTCCTCTTGCCTGTCTATCTCAAGCTCTACCTTTTCTTCTTCTTCAGTCTCGATTTCTTCTTCTTCCTCTGCCCTTGTCTGTCTCAGACACTTTGTCTTCCTCCTTCACTGTGTCGCTGCCCCGGCCTCTGTCGTCCTACCTTTCCTGGCTTCTACTTGATAGCTTCTTCTTTTCCTCTACCTCTTCCTCTGGCCCATCATTGTCTAAGTCACTTCCTATTTCTCTTCCCCTTTTTTCTGTCTGAAACTCCATCACTACCTCAGCTTCCTCTTCATCACTTATTTTGCTGTCTCTGACGCTTCCCTGTCTCTGTTTCAATTTCTTCCTCTACTCCTGACAAGTGTCTCACTCTCTTCCTCCTCCTCTTCCTCGGACTTATCCTCGTCTTTTTGCTCTGCCTCTGTCTCAATCTCTTCCTGTTCCCCTTTTTCACTCCAGTCTGGCCAAGTTTCTCTTTCTCTCTCAATCTCTTATCCCTTGCTGCTTCCTCAGTCTCTTCATCCTCTATTTCCAATTCATCCTCTTCCTCTGACTGCTCCTTTTCTCCTGGCTCTGTCTCAATCTCTTCCTCTTCCCTATCATCAGCCCTGACTGTCTCATTTTCTCTCTCTGCTTCTGTCTCAAGCTTTTCCTCTGTCCCATGTCTGTCTCAGACACAACCTCTTCCTCCTCAGTTGCCCCTGCCCCATTGCTGTCTCAGGCTTTTGCCTTCCACTCTTTCCCTACTTCGTCTTGATCACTTTTTTTTCTCTCTTTCACTGCAATCTCTGCCTCGTCTTCTGCCTTGTCTTTGGTCTCAGTCTCTTCCTGTTTACTTTCCTCTTTCCGGTCTGTATCAGTCTCCCTCTGTTTCTGTCTCGATCTACTCCTTTTCCTTGTTATCATCCTTTGAACTTTTCCTCTCTGTTTCTGTCTCGAGCACCTCCTCTTCCTCCTCAGTTTCCTCCACCCAGTTGCTGTCTCAGACTTTTGCTTTTCACTCTTGCCCTGCTTCCTCTTGATCACCTTCTTTTTTCTCCCTTCCACTGCAGTCTCTGCCTCTTCCTCTACCTTGTCTTTGGTCTCAGTCTCTCTCTCTTCTTCTGGATGGATATACTCCTTTATCTCTTTATCATCCTCCCACATCACAATCTCAATCTTGGCTTCCTCTGACTTTATCTCTGTCTTGATCTCTTTCTCTTCCCCTTCCCCATTTCGTCTTATTCTCTTCCTTTTCCTTTCCCTTTTGCACCTCGTCCTCTTCTTCCTCTTGATTCTTTCTTCTTCCACTCTATATTCCTGGTCTCTTCCTCCTCATTTCTTTTGACTCTGCTACCCCCTTGATATCTTAGTCTTTCCCTTCTGCCCTTGCTTCTTTCTCGATCTCTTCCTCTGCCTGTCTTTTGGATTCTCTGTCTCTCTGACTGACTTATAGCAAAGCTACATTACTTCCATCTTTTGGCTGCTGTTACTGTACTTGACATTGCTATATAAATTTGAATCTCACAGATCTCACAGTTTGACCTGCTGTCAAACAAATGTCGCAGTGAGGAACGGCCGTTAACAGCCTGTAATTTATGGCCCTGTAAAGATGACAGTGATTGATACTCTCCACATTCCCATATTTCACTGTGCTGATGTGACCGAACGATAATTGGACTGCATTAAAATGAATTTGGTTGTTTTAACTCATTCCTGAAGTCACGTTGGTTCCTTTGTATGAGATCTCACTCCGCCTAACTCTCCGTAACAAAACTATATTATATTGAGGTCAAGTCCTCTTCTGTCTCTATCCTCTTTTCCTCCCTCTTTCTCTCGACAAACCCTCCACCACGCTCACAGACTTATCTCTCTTCAGGGTCGTTGCTACGGGTTACCAGGGATGATTGAGACACACTCTTTAGCGTTTATCCAGTAGTCTGATAGCAGTTGCTGAGGGCCCTCTTTGTTCTCATCTCTCACACACACACACACACACTGCGTTTATCTGGCATTGGAAGTGCTAGCAGAGGGTCTGTGTCCACTGGTACACAAAGACTGCTCAGTGTTCAGTGTGTAAATCTCTCAGCAGATCCCCGGCCCATACGGAGCCTACTTGCCGTCTGTGAGTGTGCATTCTCCAAAGATTTTGATTTACGTTCCTATTCTGTATCTAAGTGTGACTGATGTTCAGTTATCTAGACTTGTTTGTTTCCCTCTGGCATCTGTGTTTTGATGGGTTAACCATAACAACAGGTGGGTCACAGCCGTTTTGCTGTTTAGATGGAGAATGTGGGCAGTTCAAAAGTTTAGATGAAGCGCAACAGAAAGGAAGCAAATTCACAGGACTCATTTTTAATATGCAACACCCGTGACATGAGACGACACAATTGCCAAAAAAGAATTTGTGCATAATTTTCACTCAAATCAAATGTTAATATATAAATAAGTACATATGATGTTTTACTTTTATTATTGTATTTTTTGTCATTATTGTTTTGAAAGCCCTTTTGCTTTATTTTATTCATTTGGAGGAGGTTTTATATTTATTTATTGCATGATTGATTTATTGTTATTTTTCATAAATTTTTTCTTTCATTTATTATTTATTTTTAATTGGCCAGATTCAAACCTGAGGCAACGGCTCTAATGTCATGAGTGTTTGCAACGCCCCTATGTGCCGCAGCTCAGACATGATTTCATTAATTATTTGGCATATCATTTAATTAAATTAATTAATGTAGAATAATTTGATAGCCCTAATAGAATATGTAATATATTCTGTAATTAGTGCCACCAGCCCTATATATATACACAGTATATATATATATATATATATAATGTTAGCTCTCAAAGAATGTGTCACTATGTGTTTGCAGTTCATGCAACTTTACAAAGGAAAGTCACTCTTTTCTTTCATAGAATAATATTTTAGGCCAGAGGCTTTGCAACTGTCTATATGTTTTATGTGCATGTGTGCACTTACATTTTTGTGTTACCACGGAGAAAGATGCTGAAAATGTGGAAATTGATGCGTGACTAGAGGAACCTTTTTAAAGCAGAGTGCTAATTATTGTCAGCCGGGTCGGGCCGTGTTTTTGTTTGCACCTGCGGTCTGCATGCTTGCCGAGTTTTGAGGGCGCTTTGAAGTGCACTAACTAAGGAGTTCAACAGAGCACCCTAACCTCATAATATCCACCCTGGATATTGTTAAATTACCGAACGTGTCTGGAATTGACATTTACGCTGATCTCCTCCCCTCAGTGTTTTAGATGTGGACTTAGCGAATGCTATGTAATACCTCTCTCTTGTTTTCAGCCGGTGAATACGAGGCCAGTGGAAGTACAGTACGCTGGACTCCCAATGGTCCATTTAAAAGCAGAACAAAGTTAAATGGACTAGTTTTCTCAATGAAGACTCGGTCAGCAAACATCTGAGTGGTTTCAGAGTTGCGTTCTGGGAATATGGCAGAGTTTAATGTATTTAACTCTAAAACCTGATAGGTACATCCAGACTATGTATTTGATTATTTTAAACTAAAAGGACTGAAATGAGTTAATAAAAAGCTTTGCTTATCAAATAAGTCAATAAATGGGAACATTAAAATGAAAATATTTCACCACAGGTTGCAGTGCTCGAGCAAACTGTGTAATAAATAATGCAGATGCCACGACTACCTAAATAGACACAAATCTTCTCACCTTTTATTTACTATTACACCGTTTTCATTACAACTTCGCATGAAGTGCTGTAAGCTGTCAAGATGCGAGACACCCAGGGTTGACCCTTCAGACGGCACGCTGAGACTTTTTATGAAACGTCGTGCTCATTTTATGTTCGGCAGCTTTGCTTTTCTCCACAGTACAATGTGGCCACATGCTGTGCCTAGCCGTAAATAATCTGCCTCACGGTAAGAGAAGGTAATTGTTCATTGTAATATTCTGGCCCTCGACAGATTCACAGTTTAGATTGTTGGCTGTACAAACAGGAGCAACCAGAGAGAGAGAGAGAGAGAGGCTGGTAAATGAGGAGGAAAATCCCTCCGCATGCCGTTTGGCCGAGCTTCAAGACGTGTCTTTCACACGCCGATAGAGCTCTGACACTCTTTCACCTCACCTTAATGGAAGCGTTTCTGCTCTCCATTCGATTCCTGTTAAGCTCTGTTGTGTGTGATGGCGCGTTAACAAAATCAAGTCGCTCAAAAATAAATATCCACTTCCTGTTTCCCTCGCTCAAATTCCGGCATGTTGACTTTTCCCTGTCGAACTTTACTGAAACACTAGCCTAATGCTTCTTTATTGCCTTTTTACGACACCCGCCGCCCCTCCTTAACGAGAGCCAACCAGCCAATTACAGCGTGGGGCCGTCGAGCGGCGAGTCCCTGATGGCGTTTGTGTTGGAGAGCGCTGTTATTGTTCATTAGGTGAAGGAGAGGAGCTCCTGCGCTAATGAGAAACGTGCTGCAGCCGAGCCGCATGTACCAACAGGACCACAATTCAATTAATTAGATAATATTGCCTAATAATGTGTGGAGAGGCCTGAATAATCCTGATGCCCCCTTCCTGTCCGCTTTTTCCACTTTCTCTGTCTTTCTGTGGCGCGCTGTGTTTGTTTGACCAGACTTTGGGGGTTTGAGCGCAAGGTTTCGAGAGAGTGTGTTGTGTGTTTTGGCAGATGGAGGGACTTGCTGAAGGGAGGATGGTGCCAACGGGCTGCAGTGAAGAGAAAAAGACCTTGTGTGCTACTTTTTTGGTGTTTTTCTCTCCGTTTTTCTTCTGGTTTGAAGAAAGTCAGTGTAGATGCATGAAGCATCAGGTGTGAAACGTGACCCATCACTCCCTAGGTAACAGCTCCACCCTTCTCGTCTCGTGGACCCCTCGTCACGGCTCTCCAAGCGATAATTAGGCAGATCTCAAAGGACATGAACTGGTGGCTTTTGACGGGGCTTTGCTTAGCAACCCACATTTCTTGTAAACAAAAAGGGAGTCGCTTGGATCCATCGTTACTTTGTGTTTTAGTTTCCAAATACTAAAAAAGGTTATTACCCCTTTCTAATGAGATTTATTTGCTTTAATTAGGACAATTTTGTAGATAATGAGCTATATATATAATATATCATATACTGTATATATATATATATAATCATGAACTAAATGAATATTAATACATACATGTAAATATTTTCTAAATATATACTGTATGTGTGTGTCTTCATATATGCATAATAAATGAATAAATATACACAGTACACATGTTTATTATGTTTACAAAAACTTTATGCACTTTGTATGCACTAATATGTATATGCAGCGTATTTTTCTTACATTTATACATGCATGTGTGTGCATTTATATGTACATAATGAATATGCACAGTACACACATATATTAAGTAAACAAAAACCTTTATTTTGGATACGATTAATCACGGTTTATCGTTTGACAGACTCAAAGCTATCCAAAAAGTGGTGCGATTGTTGATGTACACAGATTTTCTTCACACTTTATGAAAAGTTCACCATTTCTCAGTTTGTGTTTGCAGTACAGACTCTTGGTCTTTGATAGATCAAACAGGCCAGCAGGACTCATTTATGAAATAAATGGCGAGGTGATTCACTTCGTCTGGAGACAACAGTATTTAGCACCGTCACCTGGGGGTGAGAGAGATAAAGAGCAAATGAGCGAGAGAGCGAGTGAGAGAGTTGCCCAAATGGACCCACCTAAACCCCACCATCCTTCATTCTGATGACTGGTGATTTGGGCGTAGGAAGGGCGGGTGAGTTGGTGCCTGCTCATAGAGAGGCTTGGCCCAGAATTCCCATCATGATGGATAGAAGGTGTTTGGAGAAAGTAAAGAGACAGGTTCACCCTGTAGCCATAGTGAGGGGCAACCGATTTAAACTGACTGAAGGACAGTGAAGAGAATGCGTTAGATAGATATAGATAGATATTTAGTATGTTTATCATATTACGTTCCAATTATTATATATTTTTTAAACTGGATTCGTTTTTTTTTTCATTCAAAATGGATGCAAGATCTGAGCAAAGACCAAACAAATAGCTTTATTTTGAAGTAAATGGCAGCTTCAAGGTGTCAGTTTGGTTCTGTAGCAGCGGGTGTTATGCGGGATTACGTCCAGTTAAGATGAATCAGTGTCTTTTTGCACAAACTAGATCATCTTCAGCACTCCCTCCTGGGAGACTTAGATAAACCTTAAAGTCCTTTGTGCCGACCGTTTTATTTCACTTTCAAAGCGAAAAGGACATATAGCTTGAGCTCAAGGCACAATCGATGAAGGGGGAAAGAGAAGGACAAGGACAGAAGTGCAGTTTTGGTTGCTTACTAGTTTAATGACTAATTAGAGGTGATCCACACCACATTCAGATTTGTTGTACTTTGTTCATTCTCAGTGTATGCTATTAAAAGGCCTGTATGCTCTTATGTTTATCATTCAAACCCACACATTCGTATCGCACACACAGACACACACAAAGAATAATATTTCGCTCTCCGTCTGTTGCCAAGGTAGCAAATGATAGGGTTGGCAGGGGAGAATTTCGCGTCCCCCCGCAAATGTTCAGGCCCCTTTTATTTGGGCCAATCACACATTGCCATCACTTACCACCTCAGTCTGCGAGCTACAGACGGTTCAGTCCTCGTGTAGCGACAGCCTCCAGCCTCAGGTACTTGTTTGTTATTTTGACTTGATTGCATCGCAAGGCTTTGTCGGCGAATTTCATCACTGTACAATACTGAGGGAGCCGGAATCTGATTTGTCAAGGTCCAGAGTTGAATTAATGCATTCCTGTTTCTAGTAACTCACGTAAATATTGAAATAGGCTTAAATAAACATCAGCGGCTTGCATTAAGTCGAGTGTTTTTAAAGGTCATGGATCATAGCTGGAGTCGTTCCGCTGCTCTGATTTTTCTTAGACCTCCCATTCTCTCAAAATAACGACTTTCCACAGTCATTGAAATGTTAAAGAGGTAAAACTGTTGAATAATTCCATCTGTAATGTGTTGTCCTGATGCCTAGGCCTGGCTCTGGGACACGGTGCAAATGTAAACCCTCTCCCTGATTAGATATTCACCCGGCTTCCTGATCGATCTCTCCTCAGCTGTTCCACGGGCCAGAGAGCACAGCGCTGACCCGGACTGCCCTCTCAAATCCTTCCAGGGATTATTTCCAAACCACATTTTTCTTTTCACTTTCTTGTTTTTTCTGCTGAAGAACATATTTTATTTATTTTATTTTATTTTTTGTGTGTGTGTGTACATTTTACATATATATATATATATATATATATATATATATATATGTGGGTCATATCACAAAATATTAATATGTTTGTGATATCTGCTCTATATATATGTGTATATGTATATAATACTATTATTCTGTCTTCCTAAATTGCTGCCTACTGTATGTGGGAAGCTTGTTTTATTCTCCAAAATACAGCAAAATTAATTTAATAGTGTGGAAAAGCATATTAGTGTTTACCATGAATTCTGTCCGAATCTATAAACTGTAAGATCCTTGTGAATATGTGCAAACAATTCTACAGCAATTTCATTGATGTTGCTCAAAAAGAATCAACGCATGGCTGTTAAATTTCAGGTTGAGAGGTCACCGTCCTCATTGACGTAGCTTCTCTCTAATGACTGTTTGCGTTTCTCTGTCAGCTCTGAAGCACTTTGCTGTCTAATCACTGTCCGGCTCATTTGAAGCTCCTCAGCATCTCCTTGTTGTGTGTCTGTTAGCTCCGTCTCCCTCTTCTGCTGTTGTAATGTCTTTCTGCATGAGTACTGAAGCTTTAAGTGCCGCTAATTGACGGCCATTAGCTTTGACCTCCGTCCTTTTTGTGTCTCTGTCTCTGTGTGGACAGGACAGTCTGTCCTGATAAGCAGATGTGGTTGAGATAGCATCCCTGTCTCGTCCACTCGCTACTGGCACGACCTTTGACCTTCAGGTCAGGATGGATTGACTTTGTAGACAGTCCATCGTTAGGGGGAAACATGTCATTGTTTAAAATGCGCCTACGCCCCGTTCTACGTCCTCTGGCTACGTCTGTGATTTCTATTTGTCTTCATCTGTGTCGAGTTTAGCCCAAGTAAATACACGGCTGACCTTTCTGAACCTGATGGCCCTTCAGTCACCCCTCCTGAAAACATTTCTCTGCTGCTTCATCATGGAGAGATCGAATCAGACGCAAGATTAGTTAGCAAAGGCTTGTACGAATGTATGGTTGAAATCCATTCAAGCTGCTCCTGACTCTGAGGGCCAGTATATTTCACATCAGTCTGAGGTTATGAAATAACAGAGAGAGACCCCGTTAATGGGTCTGTCAACACTTCAGGCCGGCGTATGTCTGTGTGAGACTCCTAGCGAGTGAGTTCCAGTACTTTTGTCCTCTCTTGAGAGATTTTGTATGTGTGTTGTGTTACAAGACAGGCCTGTCTCTCTCATCAGTCTGTCAGTGAAATGACTGCTGGTGAAACAGTAGAATAAGTGTATCGTCTTGTCGTATAAGTCTGTCAGCACGAGCGGGGTAATGTTAACCCTGTCTCTTACGTTCAAAAGCATTTTGAAGTTCATCTCGCGCTGTCAAAACACCATGACCTAAAAAACGCAGACTCGTTCTTTGAAAAATGGCCTGAGCTCGACTCACAGGGCCAGTGACATTGCGAGCATGAATACACACACACACATACACACACAAAAGAAGTCGGCTTTGCCTTTGTGCTTCATCTGAATGTTTCTTTGGCCCAGGTTCAGATTGTTCAGTGTACTTGGTTCCAGTAAATCTATTGATTATAAGGCCTCTCAGAACAATAGCTTGGCAGATCCCAGAGGTTTATTCATCTGAAGTGAGTCACGATTGATGTGAAGTATCTGTAGCATTATTCGTGCTGATGATGAAGATATCAGTCATCATTCTGCGTGTTGACCGTTTATTTAACCCTCTCATTAGTTTTTTTTTTCAGTATCTTAAAACGTTAATGTCTAGTCTGGTTACAATAATAGCATTAGATCAAATAAAATAAGTGGATAAGTAGACAATAAGTGTTGATTAAGAAATAAGTGTGAATCATAAAAAATATATAGTAAATATATAAATTATAAAATTTTTATATTTTGACATGCAAATAGTTAAGTATTTATTTGTGACATATAAAGTATTATATTTTTTTACTTGAAATTAATATTAGTTTTTATTTTACTTGTTTTTTACAGTTCCTTACTGCATTTTACTTAAACATTTATTTTTTTATTTTATTTTATTTTTTATTATATTTTGACATGCAAATAGTTAAATGCTTATTTGTGACATATAAAGTATTATATTTTTAAACTTGAAATTAAATTAATATTAGTTTTTACATTACTTGTTTTTTTACAGTTCCTTACTGCATTTTACTTAAAAATTAAGTTTCTTATTTTATTTTATTTTATTTTATTTTATTTTTTTCTACAAAATCAATTCCAACCTTAACATATTGCCCACAGAACATATTGTATTTTTATTAGTATTAGTATTTAGTTGTTTATTTACTATTTAATTAATATTGAAAAGAACCAAAATTGTTTGCAACAATTATCTAAAATAAATTTGCCATTTTACTTTTTGTCATCACAGTAGATCATTTATATCTAATGATCTGCACAAGCCAAAATGTCTATGCTGGACATTTCAAACAAGTGTGTGCATGTGTGTGCGTGCATGTGTGTGCACGTGTTCTGAGAGAGGTCGGGCCCCTGAGGCCCCAGGGTTCTTTATGTGCAGACATCATGCTGCAGATCCGTCTATAGCACTCCGCTGTGCCATCTCACTCAGCACAGACGTTATTGCAAGGATTACCCAGCGTGACATGGCAGGCTGTCTGTGATCAACTAGTCCTTCATATGCACACGCACACACATTATAGCCCTCCATGTTCAAACTAATTCATCTTTTTTTGTCTTTTATTGTTTTGGTAGCCGTACCATGAAATGAGCAGCATGCAAATATGTGACTGAAGCAGCTTTGCATGAAGAACTACATTGATGTATCTAGACTCTTCTGCCATGCTTAAAACCACAACATTGTCATAACCACAACATATCTGAGAACTTGTGAACAGTAAATCTGTTGGTTCATCATTTAAAAAAAAAAACTATAAAAAATTTGTAATGCAATGACATTTCGATTTTTTTGAGTGAGGCCGACAGCGTTAAAACGCTTTTTATGCAGTTGTAGTAAATATTAACAATGCATTTCTCTATAGGCTTTACTATAACGTTGGGCATAATTTATAGATTTAATTCATGTTTTATATAGCCCTGTTTTAGTATTGGATCACGATTATGTTTTAACTGCCAGCATTTTCATATGAACCATAAAACGACTCTGAATCCTACAGAGAAGCAAGAGAAGGATGTTTATGATGGTTTTTCTGTCTTCCTCTCAGACACATTAAAGGTTAGCATCTACAGCTCCCCTGCCACCGTGCTTAAACATGTAAAAGCTTCTCCCCCCTGCTTTTACTGTCTGTTTGTTTATATATTTTTATTTTACCACCGACCTTGATTTTCAGACTCTCAGCACAGAGCAGCATCGCACAGGGACTCCAATGAGCCATGGATGCTATCCAGTAATACCAAAAAATAGTGACAGCAATCTTATTTAGTGCTAAATAATCTCAAAAACTTACTGAAATGCGTTTCACTATTGGTGTAGATGACAAAACTGACTGAGATAGAAGGAGATTTCTAGTCTTTTGTGATACATTTTTTAATGTTTTATGTGTTTTGATTGAGTTTCCTATCAGCAGTGATGCACTGATGACATGTAATGTGGAATACGTAATCAGATTTCAAAATTTAAGTACTTGTAAATAGAGAATATTACATTTTAAAGAGCGAATAAGCAGATTACAGTTACATTTGTTTTATAGATTACGTGATCAATGGCACTAAATCGTTCAAAACCATTTGTACTGTAATCCACCCAGCGCTGGCTGTCCACCAGGGGGCGACCTGCTGTGAATGGAACAAAATGCCTTTTCTAGGTCACTAGTATGACTGGAGCCTTTATTATACATGAGTGTGCTATTCTGCTCTTTGTTAAGTGTCAACTATTGCTTGGTTCGATTTTCCTGGTTGTTTGGTAGCTTTGACGACTCCATGTTTCACGTGGGCTTTTACAAGTTGCATTGCCAGATGCTGGCAGCTGTATGATCCGTAGGGATAGCCGGTGTCTCATTAGAATAGAGTGCATCCCAGTAAGGTTCACAAATCAAAAGAGCATAGAGAATGCATCCAAGCATGCAGAAACTATGATCCAGTCATTTAAGAGCATATTCGTCTTATGAATTAGAAACACATGGTTTAAATGTAGATCTTGGAAATAGAGTTTCTTTGTTTGAAACAATAATTTTTTTTTTTTACTTAAAATGAAAAATTGCAAAGCTTAATGAATCAGTTTTGGGCCGTCATCACTAAATATGATTGCATCAAATGGGTGTTGGAAATAGCTGACAGGTCCAATGTTGAAAGTGCCATTAAGTCAAATATGATCCAATTACAACTGAAGCTCATCGCCGAGTTGGCTTCATTAGCAACAGCTCACTTAGCTCTTCCAGTTATTTTCTATAATGCATTAATAAATCTCTCCTTGGACGGTTTAGTTTTTTCTTCTGATTGAGATTTAATTAAAGAATGTAACTTTATTTAGTACCCTGTCATATTTTCCCTCTGAAAGGTGCAGCAGATGTTGAAGGCATCTGGGAATAGTAAGCATTTGTAGCGGGAAACATCCACAGACAAAGAGGCTTGTTATTTGCAGATTAATATTCATACGTTAATGCATCATTCAAAGCACAAATTACCTTCGCTAGTATATACTGCAGTAAATCAATCTGTAAAATACATATTCTTTATTAGCATTTTTTTATCATTTTCAGGAATATTGTAATATATTTACATTTAATATATATGTGTACAATATATGTACATTTAATAATTTCATATATGAAAGAAAAATCAGAAACGTATGCATGCATTTTAATGCCTAAAATACACTTTATTCAATATATAGTCTCTGAAAACAAGTATTTGAATCTTTTTTTGAGGATAATTGTTATATAATTTTACTGAAAATATCATGCTGAAACATGGTGCTTACGCAAGCAATTTGAGTTTGAGTCTGGCATGCGTCATTTCCTGAACCTTTTAGGCCGCGTACAGTACATTCAGCATAAAATGATTGCGAAAGGCCACAGCTGAGGATCTGCATGGTCAGAAAATTCAGATATTTGAGTCACCGTTCTCCATGTGTGAACCGCTGACTGATATCTGGATTCCATCGAGATCCATCAGGATCTGCTCTCAGCCCCGCTGTCGAGTGTTTAAGTGACTTAATACCTCTGAATCCTGTTTGATTTCATTAGCGTTAGTGAGGAGGGTTTTATATCATACATTATGGAAGGCAGCGAACGGGAGACAGACAGCGGGGAAGATTAGAAGGTGCTCTAATTGCGGTGTGCCTTACACCGGGCTTGGGATGGAACGAGGAATCGATCGGGAAGGAAAAGGAAGAGAGGAGGAATAATCATGAGATGGAAAAGGAGAGGAAGAGGTGGAGAGGCGCGGGCTCGTTACAGGAGGAATGATGTATTGATCGCGTCTGACAGGCTGGCGCAGGACGCATCGACCGTTTGCATGTGTGCGCGTGTGGGACGGAGGTGTGTTGGAGAATGTGCAGGTCACAAGGGCCTCTGCAACGTATGATAATGACATTTTTAACATATCAGAAAATGTCTGGACACAATCGACTACATTGATGCTACTTGTTAAGATTGAGAGTATAGTGAAGAAAAAGCATGTATGCGTGCTTTCAAAAGTGTTTAAAAGCATCCCAGGATGCATCTCACAAAGTTGGGTGATGAATGAGAGTGAAATCCAAAAAAAAAAAAAGCTTGAATGTACGTTTGTAGTTTTGATTTGTTGCACATTTACGGTTACTACACTGCAAGAAAGACTAATTTGGCTTGTTGATGAATTTGGAAAAAAAATGAAAATAAATAATAATAATAAAAATTTTAATTAAAAGCCTTAATATAATGAATGAATTAATTAATTAATGTACATTTGTATTTCGTATTTACTGCAATGAAATAATGAATATAATTTATCAATCCGATACAAAAAAACATGCAATCTACAAAAACTGGCAATAATATTTTATGTAAACTTTATCTTTTTTTTTTTTTTTTTTTTATGATTTTTAGATATTTTTCCTAGATAACCTGGATATGTATATGTATACATATATATATGTATGTATATATAACAACAATAATTTATTCATTATTTCTAAATTAATTTTTAAATAATTTATAAATGTATATTAATTAAGAATTAGCTTTCATGTGTCATTTCAAATTTAGTCTTAATTCAATATTATTTAAAAATGTTAAAATATATCATTTACATATATAATAAGCACATGTGTTCAACGCTTTGACGTGCCTTGTAGATTGACAGATGGAAAAAGTAGACTAAATCAGAAGGAAATATGTAAGAAGAGATAAAATACTATGTCACAATATCACAATAAGCACAATATCAATACTACAGTTCAGAAATGTGATCTTACCTCAGTGCTTCATGGTATATTTTCATAGACAGCATCATTGTACCCCAGTATGTTTTCATAAGGAATATAGATATATGAAAGGGTGGTCGCGAACAGGCATTTGTTCAGAGTGACAGAGTGAGAGCAGTTCAACAGAAAGCTTGGCAGGCCGTATGCTCCTCTATGAATGTTCCTCAATTGATTGGCTTTATAGTCAGGAACGGCGCACTTCAGAAGCACAAAAGTGTGTGTAGGAGAAAGTAACCGAGAGTTATGATCTGTTAAGACCACTTCATGGACTTTTCTTTCCGAACACACACACACGCTCATCTCCTGTGGCTCCCCAGCTAATTGATTGCCTCATGTTAATTGAAGGCAGGCCTGAGTGGATTCTGTTAATGGAGGGTGAATCGTTTTGGCCTGACAATAAATTGCAGACCTGCTGCAGAGTGATCGGGCAGAAGAGGCCGTGGCATTGACGGATTGTGTGTGCGTCTGGAATATTTTATTTCGGCAGGGATAGAAATTTCTGAAATAGTCTTTCTGCTCCTATATTCCATAAAAATGAGACTGATGGAGAGGTGTCCATATAAATGAGAACTGTGACGCACGCGGATATATTCCATTACAGAAGCTGTGGAATCTGGCTCTGTAATCCGGATCGATGTCTGTCTCTCTCTTGTGTCCGGCACCGCAGCATGGCACTCCTATTTGCATTTATCCGAGGTAATTGCCGGCATTAATCACACCCGCGTTTACAAAACGTCCTCAGCCATGAACTGATTATGGTAATCCCCCCCCCCCCAAAGCTGCCTTCAACCACAGATTCTCTCGGACGACTTGAGCGACTTCAATCGGAGTTGGAATTCAAAGCCGGAATTAGCCGGCGTAATGGTTTGTTGTTTAGCGGGACGGGCTAAAACGGACGTCGTCCCTGACGGCTCTTCTGGGAGCGTATTGATGTAAAACATGTCACAATTACCTGCCTCCGTGGCTGCCCCTGCCGAGAATACTAACGGGGATGCTGTCAGGAAGCCATCACAACAGGGTCACAGGTTTCTGGGACTCCTTTTCATCTCCTTCACTCACTCCCCCTACCAGCTCGAGAATGTCACCGCCGTCCTTTTCCGAGACCGGACCCGCTTTCCTCCCTATGAATTATTCAGCGGAAGAACCGGGGGCTTGTCCGGGTCAGCGGCTATCAAAAGAGTCTTGGCTCTGAAAACCGTAAGGCCTCTGTTTCGCCTCTGTTCGGTCTAAATCGAGCCTGAATAATAATAGCCATCTTTGAAGATTGATTAAACTTGCTTCATTGACGCCGACTTTTTTTTTTTTCCAAGTCGTGTTAAATTTCTGCTCCTGATCAGGGAGCCCACGTTGAGATGGAGGCAGGGCAATGTAAAAGAGTCACGGGTGGGTAAAGGCAATCTCCAAATTTAACGAAAACCCCCTTCCTTCACCCTTCAGTTTTCCGAGATGGATTTTTTGCTGTTGGTTCCGCTTCTACTGCAGTCAAATGGTTGTTATGAAAAATCAAACTTCATATCCCCGTTTTTCTCTGAGTGCAGTCATTCAAGACATTAGACAGGCTTGCAAATGCAAGAAAATGGTTTGGGGAAATGGCATTGCAGGAAAAATAACTTTTCCGCCAACACAATAGATCTCAACTTCCACCCTTCATTGCAACTCAGCGTTCAATCCCCCCCTCAGGGAACCAAGACTAGCTATCGGATTTAAAGTCCTGTGTTTTTTAGAGACTGTGTATATTTATTTGTTGTTTTGTGTAGCGTGTTTTTGTTTCTGATGGGATGTTTTTAAACACACTGCATAGTTTTTCCATTACATTTTTGGCACATTAATATCCATAGCTATTTTATTAACCTATAAATAAATAAAAAATATTTTATATTATATATATATATATATATATATATACTGTGCTGTCAAAAGATTAACTGCATACAAAATAAAAGTTTATGTTTACATACTAAATATGTGAATATAAGTATAAATAAATAAATACAAACAATTTGTGTATGTTATGTTTATATGTAAAATATATTTATATATAATATAAAATATAAGAATAGAATTATATATATGTACATACTTATAAAAACATTTATTTTGGATGTGATATATGGTTTGACAGCATTATATATATATATATATATATATATATAATATTATTATTATTATATTCAGTATAATTTCAGTTGCTTTACATTTATGTATATACATATTTTAATAC
>JAUCMU010000027.1:16647201-16662556 GCA_032275025.1 Enteromius treurensis
ATTTATGTATATACATATTTTAATACACAAACACACACATACATACATACATATATATATATATATATACATATGTATATATATATATCTTGTTATTACCCATTTTGGCTGTATTACAATAAATAAATGATAAAATATGTACTGTCAAACAATCAATTGTAATGTGTGTACTGTGTATATTTATGTATATACGGTATAAATAAACATACATGCATATATTTAAGAAAAATATGTTATTTTATGTTTTTGTATTAAATATATTTATTTATGATATTATATATATATATATATATATATATATATATATATTTGTGTAAATATAGTATTTTTTCAAAAATATATATGTTATCTGTGCGTATTTGTATATACATAAAAATAGACACAGCATATTATGTAAACAAAATCTTTTATATATGATGAATCATGATTAATTGTTTGATAGCACTAAAATAAATGCATGCATAAACAGCAGTTGATAGTTAATAGATTGACATGAACCTGATGATGAAGGTTTTTGTAGAGGTGTGGATTTGTCTTGATTCTGCAGGTCTCAGGCTGACACTGATACCTGACTTCAAACGGCGGTGGTGAAAAAAGCTCTACCTTTTTTCTCTCCCTCTATTTTTTGTGATGAAGGCAGCAGCTATGTTCACTTCTGCTGAGAGATGAAGCGATAGATGGAGAGGGAGAGCGGTTGCCACTCATTCGCCCTGCGCTCTTTCATGTTTCCGTCAGAAACCGAGGCATTTGAAGCGGAAGCAATGCGATACTGTTTTCCGACAGTCCCGGGATACGTCTGATTGGAGCGTTAGAAATTCTGCTGACTTTGACCAAACCTTAATAAAAACCGACCATTTTTCTCAATATGATTAAGCGCTTTAGAGTTTCTCTGCCAATCTTTTCCCAGATTTCAGCCCTGGCTGATGAATTTGCCGCGGTGAGAGATCGACTTAACTGTAGAAAGGACATGCGCAGTAATGAGAAGTCAGAGGTGGAACGGTGGCTGTTTTTATCTGTGTCGCTCTGTCTGCAGAAACGCCGGGTTCTCGCTCTGGTGCCCTGTATTGAGGGTTATCTGGATATCTGCGAGTAACAGATAACACACTGACACTAATTGGGTTTTACAGCAGTCCAGCAATGGAGATTCATTACCCTGGGGAACCAGAGGCCCGGTTGTCCACAGCTCGAGCACAATTCCTCCTTTTTTCTAGCGTTAATGTGCATTTGTGTGTCTTGTCTCTTGCTTATCTTTCCCGCTGCGCTGCTCAAACTCTCAAGCCTTCAAAAAGTCCTGAGGAGCAGAGCCAGAACAATCATGTGGTTGTTTCTTTGCGCTCTCATGAAATTGTCTTATTCTAAAGTCGCTCCGCTAAACGTCACCCCAGTGCCCTGCTTTCTGATGTTGAAACGCACAATTTAAAATGTCATTACATCGCGCTGACCTTTCAATGACCTGGAAGCAATCAGACACACCGGGTCACAGTCTAACCTTTGGCCTTCAGATTCAATATGTTTTAAGCCTTGGATATCTCATATCTTTGACAGTATTGTTAGTTTTGATTGCTAAATTTAACCTGGATATTTTTAAGGAAACATTTAAATTTTTTATTAAGAATAATGTATATTTGCATAAAAGTATATATATATATATATATATATACTTTTATATATATATATTTCTTATAATTGGACTTTGATATTTCAATTTATGTAATATTTTATATTTTATGTAATATTTATATTTTTTATATAATTATCTAAAACACACACACACACACGTGTGTGTGTGTGTGTGTGTGTGTGTGTGTTTTAGATCGGATTTTAAATTTTTATTTTTATTTTTATATTCACTTTTATTTTATTCTTTTAGTTTTATGGGAAAAAAAATACAAATTATATTATAAATTTGTGGAAATGGAAACATTTCAAATTGTGATTTTGAACTTTTCACATTAACACTGCAGGGCTCTTCGATTTTGTTTCACCCCATCTCCCCTTCTTATCGGTGGAAGCTCAATCTGTCAGCCACAGTCATGGAGGTCATTAGTGCTGGAAGAGAATGGGATGATGATGAAAAGTAATGATGCTAAATAACAGACCCTCGTCAGCAGATAACCATGACCAATCTCGGTCTCGCTGTGGCCGCAGTAACCTCTACAGCTCAATTTTATCATAAACTTTCCTCTCTGTCTCTGAGATATTTACTGTCCAAGCAGGAAACATGCACACGTTTCATATCGTCCTCAGTTTTCAGGAGTGTGGCGTTATTGAATTATCGATAACAGTGGCTAGATTAGTATTGATGTGGTGTGTTTTTTTTCCGGGGCTGATGTTAATAGCATTCTATAGGAGGTCACTAACTAAATTGGCTCTGCCATTTAATTATAATGTGGAATCTGAAAAAGAGGGAAGGCCGTGTGAATTCAGAAGAGACTCAGCAGGAAGTTCTCAGCGAGTGGTGGTTGGACATACAGTATGCTGATCTGTTACAACTGCTCCAGCTACAATAATCACATAAAGTGAAATAAAATGGCATGGAAGAGCACTATACCCACATGTAGCTCATCCAGAATTTAGTCTCACATTTAAATGAATGGCAAAGTCTACAGTTCAGCTGCTCGGTTTATATAGCCTTACTAACATATAAAGTGACCAACCACTGTTTATTTTAGGTTTATGTGCTGTTTGCAATATTACCAGTAAAACTTTACTCAGTGGAGCCTTTTCCTGAGATGGATGCTTTCAAGTTTGTGGAGGGCACCCTGCTGTATTTGCATGAGAATATAAGCGAACATAGCGCCGGGCACACACATTTCGGCACTATAGGGGGGCCGCTTCACAGCTAAACTCTGAATCAGACCGTTTTGCCAGGTCTGACTGATGGTTCTCCCTAAAACATGTTTTGGAACCCGAGCCGCTGCTGTATACAAAGAGCAGCGGCACTGAAAGCGATAGAAGATCCGTTCCCACTGCATTGCGGCAGCCAGCCAATTACATCCAGACAAACACAATTACCTCCCGCAGCCTGTGATGCAATTAACAGCAAGAGCATCGTACAAATGACTCAGTGTGGCGTGGAAAGGGTCGTATGTGGCTTTGTCTTGTCATGCGTGTTTATCTCTACTTTGTGGAGCAGTCCAGGCTAATTTTACAGAAAGCGGGCCAGATCTCTTTAAGGATTGTGAGAAACCGTTGCAGACAGAAAGAAACATCTGTTAGGAAGGCACCAGGTGTGTTTTGATGTGTACAAGGATGTGCAGGTTTATATAAGCTGTATTGACAATAAGACTTTGGTCTTTTTGTTGGACGCGATGCAAAACAAGAGATGTAGCTCTGTCACTGGTGCTGGAATAATGTTCTTCTGTTTTCCATCTCAACTCGCTGTGTATGTGTGTTTGTTTGATGAGCTGTGGCTAATGTTGAAAAGATGCTGAGTTTGCAAACGTACCAATGAATTTATTTCAAGTGTTTAGCTGTGAAGGGTTAGCAGCGCACTGTCTTGTTTTCTTTCTCTCTTTTGATTTGGTTCATTTAAGCTGAAGGTCCATTAATCTCGTCCGCCGATGCAACACACACACACACGTGCAACTCAACCGCAAATGACTGCAGAAAGATGCTCAGAATGTTCACATATCACATTTCCTCATCTAACTCACTTTTTTCAGGCACACACACACCAGCTTCTTTCCATCTATTCATGGCACAGACTGCTGTAAAGGTCATCAGCATATCCAGTGTAATTTTCACTCTTCCTCTCCTGTTAAGATCCATAAAACCATCAATAAATCATTTTTAACGTCAGTGTGAGAGCTGAGAGCTGACTTAGATTTAACACCAGACCCCTGTTAGCTCTCACTCACACACACACACACACACACACACACACACACTCACACTCACACACACACTCACACACGCACACAGAGAGAGAGAGAGAGAGAGAGAGAGAGAAAGTGTGTGTGACTGGTCAATGCAAAGGTTATATTATCAATATAATTATATTATTAATGAATATGGATGCAGCAGTCATAAAGGAATAGATAGATAGATAGATAGATAGATAGATAGATAGATAGATAGATAGATAGATAGATAGATAGATAGATAGATAGATAGCTGATTTTGCATCTTTACTTTGCTGTCTAGACAAATACAAAGTAGATATGTAATGTCATTGTGAGTTGTCAGAAACACACACACACACATCTACAGAGGCTCAGTGCTGGTTCATTATTGCAGCGTCTCCAGCAGAGAGTTTAATTAAACGAGGGACACAGTTGATATGAGACACCTTTTCACAAACTACCATCTAGTTCAATTAACTGCAGCAAAGCATTAAAGTAGAAGACTGCAATCAGCGCAAACGACACAGATTCTCTTTCAGCCCCATTGTGTCTGTGTGTGTTGCATGTAAGTGAAACTGTTAGCCTGAATGACGTTCTATTGAATGCCAGCATTAGGCCTCTTTGCAGAGCTCCACCGTGGGGCTCACGTTACCTTTCTAAGGTCAGCCTACAATGTCAGATCCTGAAGCTTCGGGATCTGTTTCTTAAAGGAATAGGAATAAAAATCAGCTCAAAATGTACTTGAATTGCCCTCAGGCCATTCGAAATGTACAGTAGTTTGTTTCTTCCTCAGATTTGGAGAAATTTAGCATTGCATCGCTTGCTTGATCCTGTGTAGTACAAGACAAAGTCCAGACAACTGATGAAAACATCACAAAATAATTTATTATGTGGTATGGACTCATATTTCACAAGATATTAATTGATGGACTGGAGTTGTGTGTATTACTTGTGGTTTTGTGTGATGTTTTTGACGCCACCCATCCATGGCAGAGGACCCACTGTTGATGATCCGATGTGTTGCTACTGTATATTCCTAAAAAATCTGTTCAGAAAATCATCTACATCTTTGATTTTATTCAATTTTATTAAAAAGTATTATTTTAGTAAAAGACAGAAAATGTATTTAAGATATTTTATGGGATATTCACATTTTATTTTGCATAAATGCAATTTTCATCTGCAAAATGCGTAGTCGGTTTTCTCAGTGCTGTTTAATGGAAAAACCTTAATTGGCTTTCGAAAAAAGTAGCAGATTAAATTTCTCTCTTACTGGATGAAGCTCACACCTGCTGTTACTGTATTGAAATGTTGTGTTTGCTTGTGTGAATGTGTTTTCACAATGCAGTTGGCTTCTGTCACACCCAGCAGAGTTTGCGTCACAGTGCATCACTTCCACGTGAATGAATCCCACCAAAACACATCGCACGAAAACAGAACGAGCATGATGCAAACATAGCTAATAGGTCATATTTTTACCTTATGCTATTACTCGTTTTCTTGCAACTCTTCCTTTAGGGATGGAAAGAAGCTAAGAAAGGGAGAGGGAGAGATTGATTTCAGCCCATTTTCAGTCTAAACCCCACTCATCTGAAGTGACATGTCTCTGCTAAGACCATGCAGGCAGAGGGAAAATCCAAAGCCAGCCATGCTAAAATTACCTCTGACCCACAAAGAAATATATATATAGAGAGAGAGAGAAAGTAAATTGACCACAGCTTTGATTCTACGAAAGAGTTCCCTAAGGACGTTTTTCATGACGTTTCCCCATTTTGACAAACTAATTAAAGAGCAGGAGAAAGGATGGAGGTGAGGGAGATCTCAGGAAAGCCAGCTCCTCGGTCACATGAAAATAGACCAAACGAAATGTTGAGCACCTTCACCAACGATGGAGATCTTTGATATCTGTGGAATTAGGCGCAGACTTCATTTTATTATTCTTATCCTCTTTCTCACTCGCTCTCTTCTTTGGAAGTTCGTGTGAATCCGAAGCGTGTAGAAATAGTAGATGAGCTTCGGAGGAGGGAGAGGGTTTGGCTTTTGATCAAGTGCTCGCTGTAGCAGGTTTCTCACCGTGTCGCCGAGGCTTCAAAACTCACGAGTTGTTCATTACTGTGGATCAGGCTCACCGTACGGCTGCTGGAACCTTCTTTGGAACACATGGGTGGTTTTTGAAGTGCCTGACGATCTGCGGTGTGTGTGGATCCCGCTGTTCTCAGCTGGAAAACCAGTTTAGTCCAGTTTTTGTTTCCATGTTGGCCAGGCTGGTTATGGTGATTAGTGCTGGTCCAGCTAGCATACCTCTGCTGCTCAACGGTAAAGGATGTCATTTTGTGTGATTATTTTTCTTCCCTCTTTCTCTCAAAACTGTATGATTTTGTTTTGTGTAGTGTTGACAGTGCTTACATTTTCACTGAAAAGCGTTCGATTTCGGTCTGCAGCTCAATCAAAGGTATTGAATGGCATTAGAAGATTTTGTGTTTATTTTGTGATTTGATTTTCATGATGGATGGATGGATGGACGGATGACAAAGGAATGGAGAGATGGGAAGAAGGATGGACGGATGGATGGATGGATGGATTGACGGATGACAATGGAATGGAGGGATAGGAAAAAGAATGGATGGATGGATGGATGGACAGACGGATTGGAAAGGAATGGAGGGATGGGAAAAAGGATGGATGGATTGACGGATGACAAAAGATTGGAGGGATGGGAAAAAAGGATAGATGGATGGATTGATGGGTGACAAAGGATCGGAGGGATGGGAAAAAGGATGGATGGATGGATGGACAGACGAATGACAAAAGAATGTAGGGATGGGAATAAGGATGGATGGATGGACAGACGGATGACAAAGGAATGGAGGGATGGGAAAAAGGATGGATGGATTGACAGATGACAAAGGAATGGAGGGATGGGAAGAAGGATGGATGGATGGACAGACGGATGACAAAAGATTGGAGGTATGGGAAGAAGGAAGGATGGATGGATGGATGGATGGCTAGATGGATGGATGGATGGACAGACGGATGAAAGGAATGGAGGGATGGGAAAAAGGATGAATGGATGGATTGACGGGTGACAAAAGAATGGAGGGATGGGAATAAGGATCGATGTATGGACAGACGGATGACAAAGGAATGGAGGAATGGGAAAAAGGATGGATGGATGGATTGACAGATGACAAAGGAATGGAGGGATGGGAAGAAAGAAAGATGGATGGATGGACAGATGGAAGACAAAGGAATGGAGGGATGGGCGGAATGATGGATGGATGGGTGGTTGGATGGATGGTACACTAATATATGGATAGATAGATAGAGAGAATTTTAACACAGGAAGATGGAGACATTTGGCATCTCTTATAGACTCTGAAGTGCCTCCTTAAATGATTTTTGGAAGGAAATGTGTCTTTAGTTGTGAGGACTGTTTAATTACCAATTCACAGTGAAAATTAGCCACCTAGTGTCTGTGTGTATTATGCAAATGAATGCTGTTTTCAGTCACAATTAAGTGATTAGAAAACCGTCCTCTTCTCTCCCGTTCTCTTTTTTTAATCCATTTCTCTCATCGTTCTTCTCTCCTTCTCCCCATCTTCCTCGTTTTGTCTTTGCTTTTCAGCAATATCACAGTAATGAACCTATTACTTTGAGTGAATTTTAATGAGTTTTTAGCTAACATTTTAATGAGCTATACATTACCATAAAGCCTGGGATTAGGCTAAATTGAATTTGGGAAGTGCATGTAGAGGACAGAGCAACGAGCAGAGAGGTTCATTAAGAGTTAATTATATTGTTTGTGATGAGCTTGTGTTCCGGAGCCAAGGGTCCAGTCGGAGGCGTTAGCATGGGGCGGAAGTCATTAGCAGGTTGGATAGCGGCAGTCTTGTTAGCCTAACGGTGGAGGTGCGGCTTTTGAAGGTGAGAGATGTTCGGTTGCCAGTACATACACCTCCATTTGACCTTCTGTTTTTAGGTCAAATGAAACAAATTATACAGTAATTGCTACATTGTAGCCCTATTTTTCACATTTTATCAATATTTATATTCCAGTACAAGAAATTGTCACTCTTTTAAATGCAACTGTGATGAAACGGTGCCTTTCAAGATTTTAAATTTACACAAAAGACTATAAAAGTGTTTTTTATAAAAAAAAAATAAAAATAAGGATGAGTTAACAATAACTAAAGTATCATAATTAGGTGAACTGTCCCTTTAAGAGCACAAAACCTGACAATGAGACTCTCCTTTTGTCCCTGCTCTCGTATAAAACATGTTTGCACATGAATGAAGAGTTAAAAAGTGCTGTGACAGAGATTCTCTGTAGATTTTATACTAGAAAGACTATCGTGTGTGTCTGTTGGATAGAGGCAGCAATGATTGTGCAGCTGTTAATGCTAGTGCACTAGTATAAATAGCATTTACAGAGGAGGAGGGTGAAGATGATGATGTTGATAAAGAAAAGAAGTGTGTATGTGTGTCTGGAGGCCTTTATTTGCAGTGTGAGGGTGTATAGATGGGGTTTACAGGGGTCACTGGGGCTCAAGCTCATAACAGGACTGACATACCCTGCAAACAAATGGAACAGCTTTCTTACCCACTGTGGACTGGGACACATTTTCACATTACTCTTGCCTGTAACTCACACATACATACAGGCATGTATGCGCACAGAGCCAGGGGCAGTGCAGAGAGAGAAATAAAAAGTGCTATTTCTCTCAAAGTGACATATTTACACTCTTTCATGCGAGAGCCACATCAGACACAGCATCAGCTGTAGTGAACACTTTTGAGAGGCACTCAAATGAAAAGCTATCACTGCTTATAGCATGCTGGGAAAACACTTGTCTATCCGCAGTCGTTTTCTGTACCTCTCTCTCTCTCTCTCGTTCAGTATGTTGTTATTATAAAGTGCAGTAGGAGTGTGATATTGCTCTAGGCCAGTTCTGTGCTGTAATCCCACTGCGTTCTGACCTTTGCTGGCTCTGATGCAGACACAATACCAGCACTGCAGTGCATGATGGGTAAAAACAAGTTGATTTATATGCACGCATTACCATATTATCCACCCCACAGGTCTATGTGTGATCTTGAAGTTATTTGATAAATATCGCAGTTCTCTAAGTCTGGTATGTAAAATCATATTATATTATATTATTACATTTTATAGATTTAAAAAAAATGTTTTAAAATAGACAAATATATATATATATATATGCAAAAGTACATTATATTATATTTATATGAATTCTATTAAATTATTATTTAATGCATTATATTAAATCATTTACAACTTAAAAAATTATTTAAAAAAAAATAAATGAATACTTTTTGTTATTTAAATTAATTATTTTTTTTATGGATGGATGAGGTTAACTGAAAATGTGTATATTTATAGAACTATTTTAAGATTACAGATATTTCTATTTAAATCAAATTCTAAATGTTATGTATTTAATATATAATTAAACCTAATAGTAATTAATAAGGAAATAGTTTATTGACAACTTTATATGTATATTTGCATATATATGTATATGAAATTTTGATAAGCTTACATATTTTTTTCATCAGATATATATAAACAATTATACTGTTATATGTGATATATCTGTAAAGTTTCAATACGTCACATAACTTATATATAAAGCTTAGAGCACATTAACAAACTTGTTACAAGGATTTGCTGTTTTAGATGTATAAGGTGTCAAGCGTGTAGCACAGAAAAAAAGAAAAGATACAAGAATATCGGGCCTTTTAATTGCCTTTGGCATTGACTATATCTGTCAACTCCAAACACACTTAAGTACAAAGTAGCATCTGTCCTTTTTTTAATGATCCTCTTGGCTTCCTTCCATTGCATCATCTCCTGTTACACTTTTCCACCGCAAACCCTTAACTTCACTCCGAAGGTTTTGAAATCTAGCCAAAGAAACTGCAAAGTTGCCAATGTAGCCCAAAAAACACCCCCTCCACCTCTACCAGCCGTCCTCCAGGAGGAAAAGGAGGAGGAGGGTGGCGGAGGAATATTCGGCAGATAAGCCTCTCCTTTAGCCTCCAGCCTGACAGACAGATGCTGCTCTCGCTAGCATGCGGGGGAGGGAGACGAACAATACATAAATATTAATCAGATGGAAGATCGAGAGGCTCATCACACCCAGAGAGAGAGAAAGAGACATGTAAGAGAGCTGAAAGTCGAAGCTTTTGGAGGGATGAAAATGTAATTGTGCGTATTGAATGTCTGTATACGGCCCGAGGCCAGAAAAAGTCACGAAGTTAAGAAATGTGAAACTACACATGCACAGCGCTTTGTCTTACTATACAGTGTTGTTCTCGTTTGAACAAATCACAAACTCTTAAGGATTAAACTTCAGCATGTAACTTGCCCTTGAGTGATGTCTGAAAGCATGCAGTGTGTTGAGGAGAGCTGTGCTGGTACTTGTGATTGGAAAAAAAAAACAGACTTGTCTTGAAAGGACCGAGTCACATATAAGAGACCAGAATCAGATTTGTTAACCTAGCAACCGTCCAAAATGCCTTAGCAACTGCACTGGATAACGTTAGAAACTGCTTTAATGCAGGGATGGATCACTTTATTAATAATAATTACTATATATTACTACTACTTCTACTACTAATAATAATAATAATTATAGTACCACAACAACAATAATAATAAAAACAGTAATAATAATATTAATTCTTATTATTATTGTGTTTATTATTAGTAGTAGTAGTGTTATTATTAGTATTATTATTAGTAGTATTACCACATAAATATATTAACATAATAATAATAACAATAATATATTATTACTATTGTTATTGTTTTATTATTATTATTATTATTATTATAATTATTATTATTATTATTAAACTATTGCAACTGTGTCGTGGCAAGTGTTAAATATAACTACAAAAAAATACTACTGATAATAATGTATTATTATTATTATTATGGTTGTTGTTGTTGTTATATTTCTCACATTAATATACCATTCAACTGATGAAGCTTTAAATAGATTTATCCAAGCATTTATTTTGAGTCTGAGTGCTCTCTTTCATATTTCATATATTGAATCACTTTAAAGTCATTATCTGATACATAAATCTTAACTAAGACAAGTTGAGATCATTTTTCTCTATTAACACATGATCAGTTGACAGATCTATCCTTTTGTCTCTCGCAGGTCAGCGCTATATAATAGCGAGTATAATTAACCAGCTCATTTATTAATAAAGTGGTGTTGATAAATGTGAAGATGTGTACAGGTGTGTTTAGTAATTCATTGCATTTATTCATTGCTGATAATTGGGTGACCTCATGTATGTTTTTGCTTTTGAGTTTATTGCTACATTAGTCATGGCCGGAGGCATAGTTGGTGATGAAAGGGTGAGCATGGGTGATTAGTTGGCACAGATTTACCCGCCCACCCACCGACTGTGTGTGTGCTGTTCGTTCCTCTGCTCCAAGCATTTGAGTGACACAGAGCTGGAGGGCACAATATCTCTTCCCTCTTTGTGTTTGTTCTCCTGTCTCGATAGGGAACCCCATTAAGTCCAATTAAGTTTTCCTTGTAGTCACCCTATCAAATAAAACTCATACACGCCCTCCTGAAGACAGATGCCTTCACACACAGCGTGATTTACTGCGTCTGGCGTTCCTGTGACCTCAAAATACTTAGCAGAACTTTCAAACAGGTGTCTTCTCTGCACCCCTGTTGAATAGGAGCTAACATTTGAACACTGCTGGAGCGTGTTAGCATTTTAGAGGACTTAATGAAATGACATCTGTTTCAGCAACAAAAGAACATTTATTTGTGCCTCAGGGATTTTAAGCATGACTTCATTTGCAAATGGTTAAAGAATGAACTAATCTTCCTCTCTCTCTTTCTTCCAGTGTTACGTGATGATTTCAGACAGAACCCTACGGACGTGGTGGTGGCTGCTGGAGAGCCAGCCATCCTGGAGTGTGTTCCTCCTCGTGGACACCCAGAACCCACCATCTATTGGAAGAAAGACAAAGTACGAATCGATGAGAAGGATGACAGGATCAAGGTGAGAAATGGAGACTATATTCATATTTAGGATTGCAAAGGGCTGAAAATTTTACTGAAAAGTTTACAGAAAATCCAGGAAAGTGTCCAAAAATACCTCTTTTCAACCCTAGTCATATTCAGTTTATTTTTGTGGACTTTATTGTTTTTATTTTATTTCATTATTTAAAAAATATTATAAATATATTATAAATATATATTATAATATATTATATTTTTTTATTATTATTACTAATATTTATTTATTTAATATAATTTTTCAGACTCTGTAGAAGTATTAAGAAAAGTCCTTTAAATTCACTTACCTGCTTTTGCAAAAAAGAAAAAAAAAAAAAAAAAAAATATATATATATATATATATATATATAGTAATATATGGGTTTTGCTTCGTTGTTTTGTTTTGTCCTCTAAAGCTTTGTTTTGTTTTGTTTTGTAAAGCCCTTATTTAGCTTTTTCTCTAAAGCCCTTGTTTTGTTTTGTTTTGCTTTGCTTTGCTTTTGTTGTTTTGTTCAAACAAATTCACAACCCAAAACATTTATTGTAAAATTTATTGTGGCAAAAACATTCTGACACTTGGCTGGTCACATTTCTAGTATCCTACAAAGGTGTATTGTTCACACCTTTTTTTTTGCAACAAAGAAAGCTTTATTTGAGGTGTGAAATGGCGGTTAATGATCTAGCTTTAAATCTAGAACATTAAAAGTTCAAAACCAGCAAAAGGTGAATCATAAACCACATCTATTTTGCCCTTGAGCAAGGCATTTAACTTCAGGTAGCTCCACAGAGAGTGCTGCAGTAACTTACTGTATCGTATGAGTTGTCACAGAGACTATAACGTTCCTGTCTTCCCCTTCAGATCCGCGGAGGGAAGCTGATGATCTCCAACACGAGGAAAAGCGATGCTGGCATGTACATCTGCGTGGGCACCAACATGGTCGGCGAGAGAGACAGTGAGACGGCCCAGGTCACCGTGTTCGGTACGTGCCAACTCTAGACATTTCTCAATCACAAAAAAGCCTTAAAAATATCAAAAATCATCGAGTCAGGCACTGAAAATGTTTAACACCTCAGCTCATAGTTGATGCTTTTGTAAACAAGCAAGTTTGAGTTTTTTTTTTTGAGAATGTGACATGTTTAATTCCTCTATTATGCTTGTATCTTCACGTCAGTCATAAAACATGCTGAGACACAAAAGCGTATGATGATCTTACACAATACTGCAAATCTCTGTGAGAGCTTCTGTTCGGGATCTGTGACTAGATGCTGAGTCACACCGAGTGAATGAGGTCTCTGCATCCCTTATGTCCTTTTCTCGTCTGCTTGTCTTTCAGAGAGGCCCACGTTCCTACGACGGCCTATTAACCAGGTGGTTCTGGAGGAGGAAGCGGTGGAGTTTCGCTGTCAGGTGCAGGGAGACCCGCAGCCTACCGTCCGCTGGAAAAAAGACGAAATTGACGTCCCCCGCGGGAGGTGAGACGGGGACACGCTGGCAGAGACGTTTGCCAATCTTAAGCATTATTTCAAACGTCTGCTCACACAGCCATAAACGCCTTCTGTGATGTAGACGTTGAGCTCCATGCTGAGGCCCATTTTCAGAAACACACCAGCTCCGTCATGAGGCCCCCTGCAGATAATATAAGTCAGAGCTGAGTCGTGGGCCTCAGCGGTAATGTTCTTTTGCTCCGTGCTGAGGCCCTGAGGTAAAGACAGGTGAGGCTGCAGGTGGACCGGTGCAGGTGAGGCTCTGGCACGGCAAAAGAGACGTTACGAACCCTAAGGCCTCTTCTTTCAAACTGCGATGGTTAGATAAAGAGAGGGAGAAAGGATGAGAACGCTTTTGACAAAGATCATCCTTCAGGCCATACAAAAAAAGATTTAGTCATGGACCAGATACATTGTGTCAAAAGCAATAAATCTGGGATCTAATTCACGAAAAACACAAGATAAGATGGGAAAAGATTTCTAGGGCTGAATAAGGATACCATTTTTACACTTTTTACTTTTACAAAGTGTTTTTAATATCTATTTATTAATATTGCATTCATCAGGGAGGCTTAAAACTGACAGTATGTACATAAAAAATCTGTCAAAATATTTATATTTCAAATAAATTCTTATCTTTTCTATTTAATCTTTCAAGTTTTGTTTGATTTCCAGAAAATGTTAAGCAGCACAACTTTTTCAGTTTTGATAACAATAATTTTTTTTTTTATTTTACCAAATAAGCATATTAAAATGATTTCTGTATTCATTATTTGAATTATTTTTCACTTTTTTTTTGCAAATCATTGGAAAAAACGGGGATTTAAGATCTACAACAAAGTTCACTTACAAAAAAATTCTCATGAAAACTTTCTCGCACAGCAAATCAGCACATTATATTTCTGTATTTTATTTAAAGCCATAGTACTTTTTTGTAGATTAAATATTCAAGTATTAAAATAAACATTTTGTAGCAAGAGTCAAAACAGCATCAGCGTGTTTCGTTCCAAACACATGTGCGTCCTCAGCAGATAAGGATGTGAATAGCGCTTGTGTATTTTGAGTGCTATCCTGCTATGTTTGTTTGTCTGTGTCTGTGATATGGCACGGGTCAGCAGGCCGCATGCTCTCACAAGTATGCAGACTAAATAAACCTTCCCGTCTGTGTACTTTTCCCCCATTCTCCATATCTGCACAGACTTCAAAATACTCCTGTTCAACAGTTCTGAAAAGCCACTTTTTATTGTTGTTTTCATAGTTTTGCACTACAATTCATGTCAGAATATGTACTGCAATATGGGCTGTATCACTGAACCACTGTGGTTGAATTTGTATCCATGTGTTTCAATCACAGTTGAAATTAAAACCTTTGAAAAAGCATCTGAAATATAATAAACTTTAACTGAAATTTTCACTACTTGCTAGCATTTCATTTTATAAAATTTTTGTAAAAAAACACTTTTTTTTCAATTTAATTGTCTACTATATTTGCTGCGTGTGTGTATGTATATATATAGTCAAATTAAATTGAAAAATGTATAAATATATATATATTTTTTATTTATTTAATTTGACTATATATATATATATATATATATATATATATATATACAAACATACATAAATGCAGCAAAAAATAGTAGATAAAAGTTAAATTAAATTGAAAAAAATTTAATTCAATTAAATGCTAGCAAGTAGTAAAAACCTTTTCTTTTTCTTTTTTTATATTAATTCTATTTCAGCTTTTACACATTTGTGTGTGTGTGTGTGTGTGTGTGTATATATATATACAGTGGGTACAGAAAGAATTTGTAAATGTTTCACTATTTGTTATATTGCAGCCATTTGCTAAAATCATTTAAAGGTGCCATAGAATGGAAAACTGAATTTTCCTTGGCATAGTTGAATAATAACAGTTCAGTACATGGACATAACATACTGTGAGTCTCAAACACCATCGTTTCCTAC
>JAUCMU010000027.1:16673679-16689086 GCA_032275025.1 Enteromius treurensis
TTGCACAACAGCATGTGAAATTGATTGTCAATCAGTGTTGCTTCCTAAATGGGCAGTTTGATTTCACAGAAGTGTGATTGACTTGGAGTTCCATTGTGTTGTTTGAGTGTTCCCTTTATTTTTTTATATAGTATGCAATGTATATATACTGCATTATGCAGACACAGAAATTAATAATTATATTTACAAATTATCATTAGAATAAAATATTTTATTTTTTAATGAGCTGACTTTTAAGCCTCTATTTTCAATATTTCGCTCACTATCACTCGCTGTCGTTCTCTTCTCAAAACTCTTTCATTTCCCCTCATTCATATGTCAGCCTACACTTTTCACACCCTACACAAACGAAGGCCTCAATATCCCCGTACAAAAGTATGCTGGCAGAAAGATAAATGTCATATGAAAAGCACTTGTGTTGCCGCTGGATCCACATTAAGAGCTGAATTGGAATGTGGCCTTGAGCTTTCCCGCGCTGCATTGATTCTGCCTCGCTATGTGAAGTGAATAGCAAGCCTGACGACCCTGAATTCTGCTCGCGTTTGAATATTACAGGAGCACGTCTCTGTGAACCTCTCTTGACAGGAGGAAAACTTCATTTCAGCTTGAGAAGGGAGTGAAAACAGCCGTCCTTGAAAACTTCAGATACAGATGATGGAAAAATTGCTTTGGCAACAAAGACTGTTTTGAGTTGTGTAAGAGAGATTTTTTGAAAAGGAAAAAGTAGCAAGAAGTCAGTTTGTATGGACTTTTCAACTACTTCTTCAGTCTAAGAGTAAAATGTAATTCTTTTAAAAGGTGACGGCTGTTAAGCTTGACTGCGAAGCATATAAATTAAGCGATCTCGTCTTTAGACACCGCATATGACCTAGACTGCCGTAAACTGCTTTTTCTCAGAAAGCAGTATGTGTGCGAGATGTTGTGGAGGATGACAGCAAAGAGGGATGACGGGAACAAAGGAGGAAGAGGGTCACGGCCACACCTGCGCTGGAGGAAGAGTGTGATTTACTGGCTGTTGAGGTAGCAGAGAGAGCTGGACAGGTTCAAGGAGAGATTTGATGAAAAATGGCTGCTGCCAGACGGTACCAAGGCCTTCATGCTGTCCGAAAACGTCCTGTCAGAGGAACAGCGCTCCATCATGTCATGCCAACACACACACTTCATGTGACTTAGTCTTATTATACTCCCACACAAAACATAATGCCAAATCTTAGCAGACACTACAAAAAAAGCTAAAAGTTTGCATTTTTGTTTGTTAATCACTAGTCAGTTAGTAGGGACATTTATTTACTAGTTGAACAGCTAGTTAAGCAGGTTTATATGAATTGTTATTGTATTTATTTATATTTTGTGGAGCAATTGTACATATAAAAACAAAAGGTTTGCAAAAAAAAGGTTTGTTTATTTATTTATTTAGTTAATTAGTAGTCAAAGATTTATATGGATTTTATTTATTGTTTTTATTTTGTAGATATATACACCTGTAAAGACAAATTAACCTTCATATATTTATTATATATCAAATATATTGTTATGTATATAGTTGTGTATTACATAATACATACACATTTTAAAATAAACAATAATTTTAATATCAAATTTAATGAAAAAAGAAAAATAATGTATTTAAATTAATTTATTATTATTTACTCGTCATGAATAGAATTAGTTGTGTTTATTTATTTATTTAATTTGTTTATGAATTAATTTTAAAATCTTTAAAATTACTATGAATATTTATTTTTATTATACCGTTCACCTGAAAATGTAATATAAGGCTTTGCTAATATAAACAAATAAGTAGTTCTAAATAAAAGAGCCTGTTACATTTCTGTTGACTCTTCTTTTTTTCCCCCTTTCAATTTCCTATGAAACCGATGGAAATTATTGGAAACATCCCTGTGCCAAACGTGTCATTTCAGCAGGGATGAGATTGGGTCAATTTGAAACAACTGCAGTTTAGTCAAGCTCAAATGCAACAGTGCAACACTGAAGACTCATTGAGTTCAGAGGATGCAGCTCCAAATACAGCCATTATGCCTCATCAGTCTCTATCTATCCACGCATGCATCTCTGGGGTTTATGTCGGCCTGATGGATGCGCCAGCAAAGCACTCTGGGGTTTAACCTCAGCGCGGAGTAATCCACATTGATGAATTAGGATGGCAACTCTTCATCCCTGAGCCCAAATGAGGCATTCCGGTGGAGATTTGGACAGTATAAATACCATCTTTTATTCAGAGCGAGACAAATGGAAGAATGGAAGAAGACTGCATCTGAAGCTGTATTTAAGGGTTAGAGGTGCAGGCTGAAATTAGCACCCACCGGCTTTTTGCTCATTAATTCACACCTGCTAATTAATGTTTCCTCAGAGGGGCAGGGGACAGGACACGGCTGTGATTATTGTATTATTATTAGTCAGATAAATACATGCTAGGCACTTCCAAAGGGGCATTTGATGCCCATTTGTACATCAATTATTGCTGTTTTATAGCTGAATCATATTTGTTTCATAAATGATGAATCAACACAATTTGAGCTGAGTAATGAGACGTTTGCTAAATGTAAAGCTGCTTATGCTGAATTAAGCTTAAGTTTAAATTCGCACTATGCTATTGAAATAGCACTGATCTGATTTGAAATGAATAATGACTTTTATGTTCTGTACTATCTAGCTCTTTTCATAAACACCCATCATTATAAAAGTTACTAAATAAAAAAGTGAAACGCGCGCTCTAGGATGGCAGGTTCGTGTTTGGAGAAGCAGTTTATGAGGCGACTCTTAACCAGCATGAGATATTTAAGAGACCACACTGCCTCTGATAGTCGGATATATACAGTAGCAATGCATGAAATTTTACTCTGAGTCTGGTTCCTAAATGAAGGATCTTAGGCACTAACTGGAAGCTACAAAACCACTTCACTGTCACATCAGTGAGCTCAAAACCAAGACTCAGCATTTCTCCCAGTTTTCCCAGAATGCTTGGGGGGTAGACGCTGCCCTGTGGTGCGACCACAAAATGTGCATATAACCCCAATACGTCCAGGAATAAGGCAATCATGGCTTTATCCTGCTTCCTGTGCCACACGGCCGCAATCTTAATGTTTCCAGACACTTTTAATGACGAACATGTTCACTGTCCCATGCTAAAGCAACAAATGATGTAAGAAGGCCTGTTTGTGTCATGATGTCATGATCTGTGGAGAATATATTAGTTTAGATGGACAAGCATGCTAATTGCTAGCAATCTTCAACATTTCCATTTCAGTAGGAGCCAAGGCGTAGTTATTAGCACATGGGCTCCAGACATGTTGAGTCATTGCACTCACACAGGAAATGTCTCAGATCTGGCCTGCGTTGTGTTCCGGACACTTTCTCACTCTGTCTTCCTAATTATTTCCTGCCTCCTCTCTGCTGTCTCTTGCCCTGTTTGTGTCATCCGATTAATTGTCCGTGCAATATAACAGAAAATAGAGGAGTGCTTCAAATCAAAGAACTTAAAGTCGGTGGTATACTTTTCGCAGTGTGCATTCTTCGCAAAATTTCTTGTGCAGTGGAAGAAGTGCTTGTGACAGATGACAGTTTTAATTCCTTTGGTTGGAAAAAGCTTATGAATGTGAAGCTAAAAGAGTTTATTTGCAAAAACAGATAACTCTGTTTAATTTTTTTTTTGTTGTGTTATCCGTTTTTATTGTGTTAGTTAACTGTTTTTGTTGTAGTTGTTAATTCTTAACCTAGTCAAAAAGAAAAACTAGCAAAAAAAAAAAAAAAAAACAACAGTAGTTTGATTGAGATTAATTGGAATGCAAAATAAAAAAACATGATTTTTGAGATAAAATAAAAATAAAGGTACATTTAAAAATAGTATCTTCAGAAATATTAAAGTAAATGCAGAAGGTCAATAAAATTGGTATTTTTAATTTTAATTTTATTGTTTTTTTTTATTCAATATAAGTTAGTTTATTTACATTTTATTATAGGTACTGTATAATTCTTATATTTTTATAATTATAATTTATATTCATTTTATTTATTCATATTTATTTCTATATTTTTAATGTTTTACATTATTTGTTTACATAAGAACAGGGGATCAGTTGTCAAAAATTAATACATTTTCAAAATAAATCTTGTAATAAGTTATTTTATTTTATTATTTTATTCAGTACATCAGCAGCAAAGTATACAAATTTGAAACAATAAAAACGACATGTTGGTATAATTCTTGTTCTTTCCTTTCTCTATCTCTCTTGTTTAGTGTTGACCGATCGACCTCCCCCCATCATCCGGCAGGGTCCAGCTAACCAGACTCTGGGTGTAGACAGTGTGGCTCTTTTGAGATGCCATGCGTCTGGAGAACCAGTCCCAACCATCAGCTGGCTGAAGGATGGGGTCAGTCTGCTGGGCAAAGACTCTCGCATGTCCCTGCAAGACCTCGGCAGCCTGCAGATCAAGGGTTTGAGGGTGAGCCTAAACACTTAAATTTTTTATTTTATTTTATTTTTTCCTTTTTGAAAATAGAAAATTTAATACAAACAAGCAAGAAAATTTACAAAATAAATAAATATTTACATAAACAATAATATTAACAATAATAAACATTTTTTATGTATTTATTTATTTTACAAATTTGGCACAGAAAATGGGTATTCTGTTTTTTGTTGTTGTTTGTTTTTATTTTTAAGAATGATGTCAACTTTCAGTTTCTACCAAATTGGACCAGTTTTTATATTAGCCAACACAGATATAGCCACCAATATACCCCTAATATGAATGTCCAGATGTGTATCTGTCATTGTGTATTTCTAAGGCCATATGTGTGCGTTTGTGTGACTAGCAGCTGTCAGAAACGTCTTCATCTAAGTGTGATGTATAAGCTTAGCAGAATTCAATCAGATATCGGTAAGACATAACAGAGACGGGCAGAGGGAATCATATTGCATTACGGGGATGAATGGGAAATATTGATTTTGGTAAATTGTTTGATACTATCACTTAGGGATACGACAGCTCTCCCAAGAATCATTTACGGAAGCCTGGACGGGATCCAGCTGCACACACATTAGCACACACGCACACAAACAAACACACTTTTAGGGCCATATTGAATTTAAAGTCCCCAAGCCCTCCCCGCCAGCTCGGGATGGAATAGCTATTATGCCTGACAGTGCTGCTCACCTCTGACATTTTATCTAATAAATGGAGGCGAGGCTCCTTGATGAAAGGCAACAAACAACAGGGAAACGTCCGGGAAAGGTAGAGAGGGGGGAACATGTGCCAGCTGTCAACGGTCCAGAGGGTTTCAGCGACTACCCCTTTAAATGAATTAGCCTAATTCTTGTTGCGGTTAGTGAGTGGGTTTGTAAATTCGCCAGCAAGGATAAAAGCTGGCTGAAGGGTGCGGAAAATAGAATATATCTACCATATTAGTGTCAGCACTTTAGCCGAACTGGACGTGCCCGAGGTTACATCTCTCGGATCGAAAGCCCGGACTTGCCATGAGTCGAATTGATTAGCCGTTTAGTGAATTCACAGTGCTTGAAGATATAAAGATCAATGCATGTTTTTTTTGTTTTTTCTTTCTGTTTTCCAGCTCTCTGATTCTGGTATCTATACTTGTGTGGCAGCAAGTTCTAGTGGGGAAACATCTTGGAGTGCTTTCTTGGAAGTCAAAGGTACTTATGTGCAACTTCACAAAAGAATTTTTTTTTTCCTACCTGGTCTCATGACATAAACGTACCTTGGTGCACTTTTTAGTGATACGTAAGTATATATCACCTCAGATTCCAAAAGAAATGAACTCTAGAGGCAGTAAAACCCCGACACGTTTTATTCCTTTTCACACAAATTTGCAAAGTAAAAATTTTTACTTGACGGATATTATGTTCATACTTTAAAACAATATTAATATGAAATTTTAATAGGAATTTTTGAAAATTGATGCTTTTGAACATTAGCATCACACGTATCCAGCTTCATATCTATGGGTTTCCATAGACGGTAGGTTTGTTTACTAGCGCACAAAGTACAGACATGTACTCGAGAGGCGAGGAGCTCTGGTTCAAATCCAGTGTATCTATGGTTCGACAAAACAGTTCAAATCTGTGTAAAAGGATGTTGAAATGGTACAGTTGCATCAATAAATGTGTTTATATATAAGCTTTGCATTTGTTAACACTATCGGGTGGGTTTTTTGGTTGGATTTGGTGTCGGGCATATTTCCAACATGATACAGCATTAACTTTTAGTGACAGTCCACAGATATTTTGAATTCTGAACCGTGGCAATACATTTTTATATCAACATAATAAAATGCGCCAGGGTTCACATATTGAACCTGTGTTTTAGCGCCATTCAGTGGAAATTTCTCTTTGAAACTGCAGCAAAATGTGCAGTAAGGTATGTAAAAACGGTGTTGCACAAAACGTACACAGAGGTACATATTTTTATGAGACCAGGTTGTTTTTTCCTAGCATGAAGAATATTTGAATAATATAAAGAACCTTTAACCAGAATAAAAAATTATTTGTGCTATGAAAAGTTTTGATGGATTTTAAAGATTCTTCACAGAAACATGGAGGACACTTGATGTGCAAAAAGTTCCAACAATGGTGTTTTTGTAGCAATGCCATAGAACAGGGGTTCTCAACCTTTTGCAAGCTGGGCCCCCCCAAAGCTGGTTCATTGCAGTACGCGCCCCCAACATTTTTTTTCAAAAATTAAGCGATTAAAATGAACCGAGGGGGCGCAACCCAACGGTTGAGATCCACTGCCATAGAAGAACCATTTTGGGATCCCCCAAGAAATTTTTAGTTAACAGTTGATAATAAACCTTCTGAAGAAACTTTTTCCACCTTGGAAGAACCTTGTATGCAATGAGAAGGTTCCATAGATGGTAAAAATTCTTCATAGAACCAAAGATAAGAACCTTTAAAGAACATTTATTTCTAAGAGAGAATGTGATTTTTAATTCATAGTTTAATCCATAGCTTCTCAATGTTCTTATGTCGTTCCTCTCTTTAGAGTCTGGAAGTCTTGTTGTAGTTAAAGACCGAGATGAGAACGAGCTCCCAGGTCCTCCTTCCAAACCTCAAGTCACTGACGTCACTAAAAACAGCGTGTCTTTGTCCTGGCAGCCTGGCCTTCCTGGAGCATCACCCATCTCATCATATGTTATTGAGGCTTTCAGGTATGAATTTTGTAGTAATTTACTTTTCAGAAGTTGATCTGGACTGGACTGAAATTTTCCTGTCCAAAGTTTAGCCGAAGTAGTTGGTATTTTTACACCAATGAGGATTTGAGATAAAGCCCAGTCTGTTAAATAAATTGTACATTCAGCTGACAAAACATTAGAAGTAAGTCTTAATGCGCATTTCTAATGTATAAAAAGCTAAAAAGAAAATAAAAATCTGGGTTGAGACCTACTACCTCAAGCTGGTGCAATATTTTAAATGTATTTTGACTGTCCTTGTACAATATATGGCACTTATTAGTAGTATTTCAAACGCTGACATCATTCTGCCTCTTTTGCATGCAGCCAATCGGTGAGCAACAGCTGGCAGACTGTAGCTGATCATGTCAAGACCACCCAGTACACTATCAAGGGTCTTCGCCCCAACACCATCTACCTGTTCATGGTGCGAGCAGTCAACGTCCAAGGCCTGAGCGACCCAAGCCCAATGTCCGAACCTGTCCGCACTCAAGGTATTTGAGAGAGATTAGAATTACTTTAGCTGTTATGTATAGAGTTTTCTTTAGTAAGAAACTCAAATGAATAGTGCCTGTGTCAATGACTTCCAATTAAATCCTAGCTGTTGCTCACAGAGGACGAGATCTTGTTTAGATACCACATGGTCTAACGGTCCCACACGCTCATTAGTTCCAGAGATGGAGCTTAACGTAGAACAAACATCATCTACTTTTGGAGTGCAATAATTGAGTTAGTACCCGGGCTGGTACCTTAATGATCATTACGAGGAGAAAAATGAACCAACTTCGACTGGAAAAAGATTTGATTAAGGTGCCACGGAGTCCTCCGTTTGTTCATTAGGGGTGACTGATTCTGAGACCTTGGGCCGATATAACCTCGCAGGTTGGGTTGAAGCTGTGCTGTCTGCGGCTGGAGTCAGTGAAAACGACTCCTTATTACTCTTTTAGGGGATTAAATTGTATTTAAGGGATTATGTTGTACCAGCCAGTAATTTAGCATTGTCGGCGCACTATAAGAGGTAATGGCATTGGCCTCTGTCTCTCTCTCTTCACAGATATAAGTCCTCCAGCTCAGGGAGTGGATCACAGACACGTGCAGAAGGAGTTGGGTGAGGTTATTGTGCGGTTACACAACCCCGTGGTCCTCAGCCCCACCACCATACAGGTCACATGGACGGTAAGGAGATCTGTGATTGGACAAAGCTAAAGAGTTTGAAGCAATATTGTAGTGTGTGAAGATTGGGCAGACGTTTCGACATATGAACATGACTTGCTATTGGACAGAGGTTATTGATATTGAGGTTTTAGCATGTGAACTGTGATTGGACCAAGGTTCACCCAGATATGAAAGTCTTGTCTTCAACCTCATGTTGTAACCTAACTGTCCTTTATTATTTAGACCACAAAAGATGATATTTCGAGGAATGCTTTTGTCTATGCAGTGGTCCATTGGTGTAATATTTGATATTTTCAAAAGTACATCAGTTCAAAAGTTAACTCTGTTACTATCTTGGCTGTTGTTTTTATTTCCCACTGCAGTCTTCCAGCATTGATATAACCACTCTAAAAGTGTTTATTGTTTGTTGGATTGCATTAAAATGGAGATTTTAAAGCTTTGGGTTTGTCACATTAGTTTCTAAGCACTCTCCTGTGGTATATTAATGATTGCCATCAACAATCATTACAGGGACTAATATAAGCGTCTGTCTGTTGGCCCTAAATGGGGGATAGACTGTTACAGAGGTATTTTTCTCATACTGTATGTATTATCCATAAATCACCAGCTTACATGGCCCCTGAATACAGCAGCACTCGCGGTAAACGTAGGTGGTGTCAAGAAAGCTTTTACGACCCTGAATCATTCAATTAATGGATGTTAAAAAGCGTAGGAAGGATGCCCATTGGGCTGATTTACTCCATGTGTAGGGAGGAAAAGCAGATGTTAAATATCTCACTCCGAAAGCCAGGCTGCACTGTTAGGAAGACATTAATGTGAGTTATACAAACCCCTTCTCTCTGTAAATACAACTTCTCTTTGCACGAACTAAAAAAGAATGAGGCTTTCAGTGAATGAAGAGCCTTGTTTACCTGTTCGTTGATTTAAGATTTGCGTTTTTTGATCTTTATGTTGACACGTTCTTTGCTGATCTGTACGTGCACCCATGTGTATACTTGTGCACTTACTTACTTGTATACTTGTTTATTTCTTCACAGCTGAGCTTTTTTTCACAGCTTGTTTGTTCGAGGCGGTTACATTTTGCACGATTGCTGTTATATTGATGTTTTATTTACAGTTTATCAAGGTCTCAGAGTTTAAGTGTATCAGGACAAATTTATCCTGATGATGTCAGATACATTTATTAGAAAGATATGTAATGGATTACAATCAACCAAAAATTATTCAGCTGTATTGAAATTGAATTTTTTTTTTTTTTCTCTAAAGTTTGAACCACTTTTCACCCTCAGGTTGACCGGCAGTCTCAGTTCATCCAGGGGTACAGGGTTTTGTACAGGCAGATGTCAGGGTTGTCCTCCCCAGGAGCTTGGCAGAGCCAGGATGTGAAGGTCCCCTCTGAGAGGAGCATGGTGCTCTCGGCACTGAAGAAAGGCATCGTCTACGAGATCAAAGTCCGTCCGTACTTCAACGAGTTCCAGGGCATGGACAGCGAGTCCCGAACGGCAAGAACAACAGAAGAAGGTACAGCGTTTGATTATTTGAAGCGATACAGGAGATCTGGGATGTTTGAAGTCAACATGAAATCAAAATCGACCGTATTTACTTTCATAACACATCATTTATTAACTCTATTTAAAATAATCCAAGTTTAGTTTAGTTTTTATTTGGGCTAATTTGCAGGTTATTCAGTTTTTCCAATAAACATTTATGAAATAACTTACTATATTCTTAATTAAGTTAGAATGTTCCGTTTTGGATCACATTATGAAAGTAAAATGGGTTTGTGAAAGCCGTTTTGTTTTCTAATTGATTTGTCGACATCTTATGCTTCTGAAACGTACAGGTCACAGATACTAAGAGACACAAATGCAGACATAAGCCCAAAGGTCGGATCTCTTGCTGATTCTTTCCAGCTTGCTCTAAGTCCACAGCAATTTGGGCCAGTGATACATAATCCACCCTTAGGCCGTTGTCGTAACAAATACCGTAGTAAGCAATACTGGCCTGCTTTCCACAGCACTGCAGTAAGCTTGTCTCTATCCCTGACGGGACTCGGAGGAAAGGCACTATCGTTTTGGCAAAGGAATTGACCTTTTCTTTGTTGCGGGTTGTGTGTGTGTGGATGGCTGACAGGACATTAAAATAAGCATGGGTTTCACTGAATGCTTTCCCTGTACGTACTCACTCACTAGTCACTCCCAAGTGACTAAAAAAGACTATGTCAGCCATAGACAACCAACTCATTGGTTTCTGTATCTAAAAATGTATGTTTATAACTTTATATTTATTTATTTTTATTTTTAATTTAGGTAAATTAATTCTTTTTAATACTGTGTCCAAATAATTTGACTATTTTTAATTGTAATACAACAAATATAACATTATTATTTTCTTTATTTCTTTTTTCTTTTATCTATCTCAGTTTGGTGCTGGGTCAGTTTTAATTTTTGGACCCTCTGGATCCCAGGACATATCATCTTGGGTTATTTTCACTCAGGCAGGCAGGTTGTTACTTAATGTTGACCAGCGTCCAGGATTCACCTCAGTTCTTCAAGATGTTCTCCCAGGTGTGAGCGATGGCTGCTACCAGACATAAATATTAGGTAAAAAAAAAAAAATGCATTTTTGAGAATAGTTTAAACGGCATATGGAACTCTGGAGACATAAATTCACACACACTCACACGAGCACAGAAGGTTTGCTGATTAAAGTCTGAGCGCAATGACAGGCTCATTTGTTACCCAGAATGTCCGCGGAGAGCCCTATCTCCTCCGCACACACCAGCTCAGTCTCCTGAAGCCTGCTGCACTGCCTTTACACCCTACACCTGCATGTCATCGCCATTACCAGAGCAAGACAAAACATCGGGTCCCCTGGCAGAAGAGCGTCACAGGGCCCACGGCTGCGATAGCCCCCTTTTGTTTCTTGTTTTCCACTGCGTGGTAGTTGAGAAGGTTTGTCAGAGTCACAGAAGAGGATGATTTATTGGCTATTGTCTGATTAGACAATTATAGCTTCTCTCCGGAGCTCATTTCTTTTCTGTTTTTTATTTCTCTCTCACTTTGTCCTTTCCGAAAAGTAAAAATGGTATTGCTTTCATTTAGTCTTAATATATAACATTAATATATTTTTATCGTTATTTGTTTATTTATTAATGTATTAATTTTAACGTGTCCTTGTTATACATTGCATGAACTTACTATTATAATGACAAAAATGACCTTCAGCTCTATCTTTGAAAATATCCTTTATTATTAGCGGCAATAGTAGTTCTTTTTGAAGACGGAGGTTGAAGGGGTGAAACAGACCCTTTCAGAAACTCCTCTGTGTTCTTAATCCATTTTATGGTTAATAATCAGCTTCTCAATGGGAGTTTTTTTTTTTGTTTTTTTCTTTGAGGGTCATTATCACACATTGATTAGTGGCATGTTAAAGCAATGTAGCATTTCTTCTCATTCTGTAAGCTAAAGCCCTGCCGCTTGCCTGGGGTCTCGATACTAGCCTATTTTAACATTACAGAGTGTTTTTTCATCAGCTTTCACTGCAGGCTACTGTAACGGCAGTGAAACAGAGGTCATATCCTCACCAGGCTATACATCACACCGCTAATGGCGCTATTAGCATCGCCTGCGCCATCGCTCCCCAAATGAGAAATATGTATTGTTTGCCTCAAATGTGCATAATGATAAGCTTCTAAATGATTTGCGGCATTAACTTTGAATGACATTGGCTGCATTGTTATAGGAAGGGTTTGGCACCTGCAGCGTGCTGAGTGACACTGAAACTGTTTTTCAGTATTAAAGAAGAAAAATGTGAATATTCTGTGAGAATTATTGCTTGAGTAATTACTGTACAATTTACAGTGATAAGGAAAAAAGGAAATAATATATGATTAATTTTGAGAAAAAATTATATAAGATTTTATATATATATATATATATATATGTGTGTGTGTTAGGGTACAAATCCAATTGCACTTTTAATTGTAAGACAAAATACATACATTAAATAATATATAATTATATTATAGAATAATTTTCAGTATAAAAGATGAAAATTATATATATATATATATATATATGTCTGTGTGTGTGTGTGTGTGTGTGTGTATGAACAGTTCATTTGCAAAAACAGATAACTCCACTTTTTAACATTTTTCACAAAAAAAAATTCCAATTCAAATGTACACAATGTTCTTATAGACCCGTTTTGGGAGCGTTTTAGTCACCTTCGACTTCCTGAGTTCATTCAGCGGCCGACCGCTCTGTTATTTTCCGTTCAGCTGCAGATGTTTGATGAAGGCGAGCTGCCGTTTGTCCCGCCAGGCGTTTTAGGGGTTAAAGTGGGCCGCCCCGTGTGAGGGATGAGTGTAGCTTTGGGATACGTGCCATTTACGCAAGGGTCAGAGTGCAGGGAAGCGAAAGAGAGCGGAGTTTACCGTAATTGAGCTGTCAGTATTCTGCTGCGTAGCGGCACCTCAGCTTCCCAGAGAAATGAGAAAAAACATTTTTATAAAAATGTTATTTTCCACTACACACCTCCATTATTTATTTCATTCCCTTCCCTTGTCTCTGTCTGAGTGACTCTGATGGGGTTAATAAAACAGAGTTACGGGGTCTCAACTTGTACGTTGCACACTCTATTTTCAGCCAAGGACAAAACAATGTCTTGGATTCGCAACCGACCTCCTTCAATCGATGTATCCATGTCAATATGTTTACCCAGCGCTCCGTTCTTTACTCTATACAAAAAAAAAAAAAACTTGGTTCTCGTCATTCCTTCCTAAGCCAAGCGACCTACATGCCTGTGAGAGCGATTTGCTAAGAAAGCCGAGTTGTTTGGATGGCTCACCATCTCATTGTCTCTCAGTAAATGTATTTTTTCAGTAAATCCCTCCTTTCAGAGGCAGGATATGAAATCATAGTGAAATGTGAAGGAGTGTCAGTGTCAGGCTGAGGAAAATCCTTGTGCTCCCGTGGCCACCTGTCTTACGCCTTAAAGCTCAGCACACACATCGACTGCCTAATGCTAATACTGTGACTTACAACAGACTCTTTCAGAGGAAACAGAATGAGAGAGTGTCATGGCATGAGTGTTGAGTGTTGTGTGTTGAGTGTTGAGTAAATCCTTGCCAAACAATCAGAGGCAGCTGTAGCCTCAAATCTGTTCTGGAAAGTCCTGAATGTCAATAGTTTGGAAGAACAATATGGAAACTATGCATGGAAGTGAAACCGTGTGTTTCTGTTTCTCTCTCGGTATCCTAGCGCCCAGTGCTCCTCCTCAGCAGGTGACAGTCCTCACGGTGGGCAATCAGAACAGCACATCCATCAGTATCTCCTGGGACCCTCCTCCTGCAGAACATCAGAACGGCATCATCCAGGAATATAAGGTAAGTGTCGTGTGACTCCATCAGAAACACAGACAAACATATGTGGTTTGATCTAATCTAATGCTGCAAAATAAATAAATAAATAAATAATATATAATATTAAAATAAATAAAATAATATATATATATATATATATATATATAATTTTATTTATTTATTTTTATTTATTTTATCTTTATTGGACGATTAATCGTGATAAATCACATCCAAAATAAAAGTTTTTGTTTTTACACAACATGTGTTTATACTGTTGATATTTATAATGTATATATAAATACAAACACACGCATGCATATATTTAAGAAAAAAATGTTATGTTTATATATTAAATATATTTATATAAAAATATGAATATGTAAATGTATATACATGTACAATTATATGTTTGTGTACTTATATAAGCATATACATAATAAATATACACAGTATACATACATATATTATGTAAACATAAACTTTTGTTTTGGATGTGATTAATCACGATTAATCATTTGACAGCACTAGCATGCTGTATATAGAAAGTGGAAGATTTAAATTTTCTGTGCACTCTTATATTTAATATTATATTATATTATCCGTTTTTCCTAAGCATTTTGTACATTTGAGGTTGTTTCAAGGGGCAAAACCCAATAATTGTACAAGTGTACAGTCATTTTGTATAGAATTGCACACTAGATGACTGCTTTTGTTTAAAATGGGCCTCATTTATGATGCACAAGCAGAACTAATTTCTCTATAAATTGTCTGTAAATCCCTTCATACACAAGTAGCTGTAGAGAATTGAATTGAATGCAACAATTTACATATAATGATTTTACGAGTAATTTACACAAAAATGGTTTTCGTTAATGAGGCCCAATCATTAAAAATTACTTTTTACAGACAATTTGCTATTTTCTTTCTCTCTCTATCGCTCTCTCTCAGATCTGGTGTTTAGGGAACGAAACCCGTTTCCATGTGAATAAGACGGTGGACGCAGCCATCCGCTCAGTGGTGGTGGGGGGTCTCCAGGCGGGGGTCCAGTACCGGGTGGAGGTGGCAGCCAGCACCAGCGCTGGGGTGGGGGTGAAGAGCGAACCACAAACCATCATTATTGGTATGAGAGATCTTTGGCTTACAATAACCTTTACTGTCACACTGCATTTATTGTTTATCTGTGATGGTCAGAAATACCTTAAAGCTCACTATTCATTGGTTTTATTTGAGAGGGGTCATCAGAATTCAAATTAAATCTCACAGTCCAGGTCTGTGGGTGTTTACAGTGTGAGTTATGTGAGTTATAGCAGGTTGTGACTGGTTTGACCCATAAGTGATGATTTGGCTGGTGACATGCCCTTATTCCCAAATGTCAAGCTCACTATCCATCTTCACGCACAGCCAGGGGCTGATAGACTATTTATCAAGACTGCACTTTGTGTGTGTGTTTGTGACCTACCAGCTTTTGAAGTAAAAAAAAAAAAAAAGGATTATTTAGCTACACAGAAAATCAAAATGAATCCTTTTTGGCATTAATGAATATCCCTAGGTTATTGTAAATAGTTCATGTGCTTATCACTTAAGTTTTTTTTTTTTTTTTTTTTTTTTTTTTAAATTTTTTAAAATTTTATAAATTTTTTTTTTTTTTTTTTTTTT
>JAUCMU010000027.1:16689186-16708174 GCA_032275025.1 Enteromius treurensis
AAAAGCTAATTCTTCTATCAGACACTTGAACTTGAAGTAAGATTGTGTCTCAGTCAAACGCGCTGTCCTTTGCGGCAGATGAGATGATGTGCCCCATAGATATGTCATTTATACATGTCTATGGATGTGCCAGCCTGTGCCATTAATTTACTTTCATCGTTACGAAATACAAGATTCACAACTCGGGAAAACATTTTTTTCCTGCCTTGTCAATATTAATATGCACAGTCAGTTGTGGAGGTGCGTGCTGTTCTTAATCTGATTTGGTGAAAATAAACAAATCTTTTAAGAACGTTCAATCGTGTGTCAGAAGTTCCCACATTTTAAATATCATATCTGGTAATCAGAGAGCATATAAACGTGTAAATGATGGTAATGAGAGGGAAAACAATAGTTTTATTAGCATATTAATATGGGAAATATATATTTGTGTAAATGTTTCATATGTATTAATTATGTGAAATAGGAACAAAATGAGAAAAATAACAATACAAACTTAACCCTTTGACAAGTTCAAACACACTAGTGTGATTAGAGCATTCATTACGTCACATGATCAACTGCTGAATTCAAATCTGCACTATTCTTGATGCTGAGCCAGATCAGGCACTTGTCATATTATCACTAATATTCAGTGTTTTCAACCATATAATTATTTTAGGTTACTCACATTTAAATACACACAAGTACTAGCTAAATATTAACATTATAGTTTGTGAAATACATTCTAATGTCTACGGAAGTGGCAATAATGATCCTTACAAATATAATCTAACATGTTTTATTGATATTATGAAATTACGACTCTTCTCCCAGTTCACCAGAGTCTTACTTCATGCACAATCCCAATTAAATGTTTTAGCTAAACTACCTAAACTTTCCTCCTAAGAAATAGGACACCACTATATATTAATATCACATGTCATCTAGCTCCTACAAAACAGACACCTGCACTGTTGTGCATTAGAGCCTTTAACCCTCTCAGCACCAAAGTCACAAAATTGCGACAAGACATTATCCTTAATAAATTAGTCTACAGTTCCTAATATGGTGTACTATCTAATTTATATTCCCTACCAATCAATGGCAGACATGTAGTTCTTCGAATCTAGACCAAAATTATGTCTTGTTCCTCTTCAAAGTGTTTGAGGAAGCAGTTCAGTTCAGAGCGTTAAGATAACTTGGGAGATTTGTGAAAGAAAATCGCCAAATGGCTAATAAACAGTTGTACTGTGAGTATGTGTTGCAAATATTATTTCCCAATTTTAACTCTGAATGGGAATATTTGCCTTTTGAAAATGACAATCGTTTCAATTGCGTGTCCTCCAGTACATCCTTGCAGCACAATGGTGACTCCATGCCAGGTTAAACTGAACAAAATTGAACATTGCATCAATTTTGCTCCTGTTAGTCTAAACAATAAAATAATTCTTTCTCACTGTTCATTTTTCTTGTTCTTATTTATCAGTTTAACCCACAAACAAACCTCAGCCAACACTTTGTGAGCTTGTATGGATTTCACTAAATAAGTTCACAAAACACAGCATAAATTTATAAGACCTCATGATCCATATTGGGTTTTTAAATTTTTTTTTTAAAGATTCTATTTTTGTCTCTGTCATTTTAATGTTTAAATTAATACAATTTAATTTAAAATGCATTTCTAATTAACTGAACTAAATTAATTTTGTAAGCTCCGTGCAATATTTTTTTTAAATGCGCCCTGGCGATCATTTCTGAGTTGTTTTCCTATTGCCATCTTGGACTGTTTATTTTTTTTGTGATTGTTTGCTGCCTGGCCTCATATTTGGTAACCTCGACCTTGATTCTGTCTCATCCCCATTGCTCTGCCAGTATTCTGACCCTGCCTGTTTGACCCTAAATAAATGTGATAGTTTATTCACAGAGACCATAAAGAATTAGAATTTCAGCATCTTTGTGTTTTTTATTCATAGACACTAGTTCATATTGCGATTAGATTAAGTGCTACAGTTTATTCATCCAAAAATTGCTGAATTCTGCATAATATATTACATTTTTATATCATTATTAGTGGATTCTGAGATTTTTACCACAAAAGAGTAATACATTTAACAGATAGTATTATAACCCTTGATTTTTTCTTAATGTATTGTTTTTTTTCTCTCTCTCTCTCTTTTTCTCTTTCAGTTGATAGGTTATATCTTGATTGGATTGCTTGGTATTATGCTGGTTGTCTCAGTGGGTGTTTATGACTTTGCATAACTGGAAAATGTGACTGTTGTTGTAATAACACATTAGAAAAACAAACAGAGCATTGTAAGAATGACCAATTGAATTCAAGTTCACAAGAGATGGAGATGGACATACGCTGTGGCCAATCACAGACTGAACAAACAGGTGAAACACAGACTGAACAAACCGGTGAATCACAGACTGAACAAACAGGAGAAACACAGACTGAATAAACCGGTGAATCACAGACTGAACAAACAGAGACTCATGGGCTTCTCTCTTAAATAAAGAACCAAGCCTCTGCTTTCAAAACAAACAGACAAACAAAAATTAATGTTAACAAAAAAAGATTATTAATGTTTAAAAGGGTCATCCGGTGGTACATGCACTTTTACAAGCTGTTTGGACTTAGATGTGTGTTGGGAGTGTGCGTACACAACTACCCTACAATGATAAAGATCCACCAGTAGATTTCTTTTGATTTAATAAAAATAAGTTGCCCCTTCTGAAATCAAGTCATTCACAAATGCATGTCGGTGTGGCGTCACACAGACAGAGGCCACTCCCACAATAGTTGATCGACAGCAGCGTGTCACACAGACTGAACTGGTGTCTTATCTAAGGTGTTTTGTTATTGAATGTATTAATTAACATAGCAGTAGTGATTTACTCCCGACATCTGAGTGACTGAAGATACAGAAGATTATCGTTACATTTGGTTCTGAAGGGAAACATGCCCTTGATCAACCGAAATGCGTTTATGTTTGCGTGGATCATTCATGATCCAGCCTCACCTACAAAAGCAGTGGGTATAATGTCTTATAATGAATCTTTGCAAATCTCCTTTCCTAATAATGTGCTAATTAGCAAGTTTCACTATGAATGCGGCAAAAAAAGATCCTCTGAGAGCAACTCGGAAAAGAGGGCCGGAGTCAGCGGAGCTTGTGAAAATTTAAAAGGGAAGTACACAGAACAGAGTGATCTCTAAAGAGCTGTTTTTGACAGGGTAAAATGAGCGTTTTTAAAACTACCTTTGAGGATTTTTAAAACAAACTATATTACAAACTTTCCATTAAGACCCTAAAGAATCATATTAGCTAGTGGAAAACTGGGTTTGTATGACCCCTTTAATGCTTAATCCTGTTCTGTACACACACACACACTGTTCAGTAGTGTATGGCAGTGATAACTGCGTTCTACTACCGAATTAACAGAATATGCTTACTGCTGATAGCAGTTTAGTACAGTTTGATGGATGTTATAACGTCACTTCTGTCTGATGTTTATTTTATTATCAGCAGCTAAAACAAAACGTGCTAAACTGCCGGCTTTCATTGTTTTTATAACTACAGTACGTTGCTATGGTTTCCTCTGTGTCAATCATCACAGATGCAGTAATGAGTCTTGTTCCATACACGCATGGAACAATCATTTAGGGCATTTAAATGTGGTTGTTCACTCTCAAAATTTACAGTGTGTACAGGGCCATAATGAAGCCGTTCTGCTGAAACAACAGGTTGTGGGATGTTCTAAACCTCTCAGAAGATCAACGTCTGCTTCAACATCACTCCCTGTTTAGTGATGTAGTGTGTGTGTGTGTTTTAATTATGTCACTCACTATTACTTTGTCTGTTATTACATATCATTTAAAATGTACTGAATATTTAGGCATTTTTGACCTAAATCACAGCAGCATCCATCTTTGAAGGACATAGACTGTCAAACAAACACAACTGTAAGTCAATCAGAGTAGTGAGTCTAGAATCCACCATGCCTGATTCAAACTGAGCATTCCAATGAGGGGGGTCAAAAGAGGATAGAAAATACCCATTAAGATCGGGAGGCACCAAGCCGACTTCAAAGAACTACAGGCAACGAAAGCCGAAAGTGTTGTTGCCTCATGATGGTGGCACCTTGACCAAAAAGTTGCACTTGAACACACAGCTTAGGCTACAGCTGACTGCAAACTAACGCAAGCATTCTGCACCTGTGTAAGTGTAATTAGCTGTCTATATTAGCAGCTATCAATAGTAAATATTCAATATCTAAAGGTAGAAACCGAAACAAGGATGTACAAGATGTACACAGATAAAACAAATGTAAACAAACTATGTTTCTAGAGGCCCCCAACACTACATGTTTTCCATGAATCAAACAAACCTGATTCAGAACATCAGCTCATTAGTAGAGACTCCAACCCCTGAAATGGGTGTGTCAGACAAAGAAGAGATGCAAAATGTGCAGTGTTGGGGGGGTGATGTTTTACATCGCCTTATTCTACATACCCACTAGCGAAACTGAACAACTACCTTACGAACTATTAGTAAGCAGCAAATGATAAGTTTATGGTAAAAGTCATAAGTAATAGTAGGGGTGGGTGATATGGGAAAAATATCATATCAAATTTTTTTTCTGGGGAAATCACGATTCATGATTTTTATCCCGATTCTTTGTCATTGATTTTACTAATCTGCAAGTTGTATGAGCAGTACTGACAAACTAATATGCCTTTTTTATGAAGACAAAGCCCTTCAAGGTAACAAAGTATAAAATAAAAAAGGGCAGATATTTAGGCCAAAATGAGCAAAGAGAAAAATCATTGTCATTTTATCTTTGTTATTCAAATAGGTTTACATTACAAATAAACATGATATGAATAAAACAAACAGTGCTTTTATTTTTTAGGGAGAGTAGGTGTATTCAGCAGTATTGAGCACTACATCCACCATCCTCGTTTTTATCTGAATGAGTTTCTTTTTTCTGTTGAACATTGTATTAAATTCAATGAGGACCAGCTACTGTTTGGTTACTCTAAATATCTTATTTTGTGTTTAGCACTAGAAAGATATGAATACAGGTCTGGGACAACATGTGAGTGAGTAAATAATGACACAATTATCATTTTTGAGCGAACTATCCCTTTAATGACAAGCGGCGGCATGTTTAGTTTAGTTCTGTCCCTTCAAGAGCCGCACGCATCTAATATACCGGCACGTTTTTCTCTTGATTGTTTACTTTTACTTTAGACACAAGCAACTGTTTAATGGTGTGTTTTTGACAGTATTACCACAATCACATGTGTACGGACAGCACACATATAAAGTGTTTAATTGGCAAGACTTTAAAGCGAATAATGTACCTTTGTGATTGCAAATAAGTGCAGTGTCCAGTGAGTGTAATTCAATCGCTAAGTTAACGCTAGGGGTGGCACGGTTCACCAAACCCACGGTTCGGTTCACGGTTTTTGGGTCACCGTTTTCGGTTCTGTACGGTTCTTGTTATTTTTTTCTTTTAATCTTTAACACTTCAGAAATGTACTTCAGCATATGATATGTAGCTTAATTATCCACAACGTAGGATACATATTAAAAAAGTTATATCATGTAATCATGCATAAACTGAATTTAACTTGACTTAAAACACATTATTGGGAACATCTCTGAGGAAAGCTAGGGGAGATTTTGATACAGCAAGAGGAAAGACATGATGATTTCAACATGCTTTTCATTTATTTGGCAAAAAAAAGGTGTATTGCCATCTACATGAATGTATATTGTATGAAATATTTTTCTGGTTATGGAAATGTAACTACAATTTATCAGCCGCACTTTTGATAATAACACAGTGATCATAATGGAAGTAAAAGCCAGAGAATGGAGAAAGACAGACCTCTCTTAATGATTAATTTCTGGCATTCTGTTCTCTTGTGGACACTTTCTCTTTCACTTAACATGCACGCTAAACCCATACCAAGCCTTTCCTAAATACTGGTCAAAATGTCAGCCAGACTATTTCCTGTCTGTTGCTGACTCAACCACATTGACTGGACCCTGATCCAGCGGTTGATACGGCCTCTAACGAAATCTCTCACTGTAGGATCCACTGCACCAGTGGATGCTAATCTAGGATCAGACTTTCCAAAGGTCATGAACTTATGTGGCGTCTACAAGCCGTTCAGATGCACAGCTCCACCCTGGAATGCTTGTCCCTTGGACCTTACGCGGGGTTACGCAGCTATGGCATTTTTAGACCAAACCCTGGGTCAGATTATCAAATGTCAGGCATAGCTAAACAGATAACAAGGCAGTCTGAGATGCGTTTGAATGTCTCTTCTAAGAAGGATTTAACACATCTAAAAAAAAAATAGGTCCCAAAACTGACCGTAGGCCACACTGGCCTTAAAATAACAGTGTTAAATAAAGTAAGTGTGCGTTTGACATGCTATTTGATTTGACAGAAGTGTAATTTAGGTTTGTTTTGGTTTTTTAATTGTGCTTTAATAGCACAGGTCTGTGTTGAATGTTGAGTTGGTCATAAAGGATCTGCTCAATTAAAATGAGCCATAATACTTGCTAAATGTAGGTTTGTGCATAATTCCAGCATAGTAATCTCACTGAAAGATCAAGTCTTGCTATTTAGTTTGTTTTCCAGAATGCTTTATCGTTTCATGGTTATGGTCTGACTGCTTTCCCGTATAATCCTTGGTATTTTAAAAGCGTGGTTTACCCCAAAAATAACAATTACTTCCATGATATCCTTTGAGTAATGATGATTTTGTCTTAGCTGTCTTTTTTAGATTACACGTAGTAATGGTAGACTCTTACTGGAGTTAGTTACTGTATTGAATTGCTATTTTGAATTGCACCTTCACCCCTTCATTAATTAATTAATGAGGACATCTGTCAGCTGTCACCTAACGGCTGTTACCTTAACATCCTTCTCCTTTATTTTCAGCCATCTCCCCTTGCAGTATCACCTCTCTGTTGTGATTGTGTATTTTTTTAAATACACAATGTAGACTGGTTAAATGCAGTTTTACAGGGAATAAAGGCTTTTGTGTTCGTAGGGAATCTATATAAAGTTGGCAGAATTAACTTGTCCGATTAAAATGTGTGCAGGTTTACAATCAGCCTTGATAGTATCACTGTGTAACGTGTTTGTTTCGTGATGTACATGATGTAGTTAGCAATACCCAGCCCTAACATGTGCGCACACAATATCAGAAAGCCTTGAGGCTTTGCAAACATTCAGACATCACCTTTGTTTGCATACCATTTGATAGTGAAAGCTTATGTGATGTCATTTCAATTGTGTATTTTGTGAACTAAGAGTAAACTAGTTAGGAATTTCCTAATAGAATTTTCTAAGAGTAAACTAGTTAGGAGTTTCCCTACATATGTCTCTTTATTTTAGGTTAGGGGTTTTTCGTCCCTTTGGTTTAGTGTCAGTGAAAGAGTTATTCTCCAGGCTGACCTGTGATGTGTTTGAGCGTTCAATTGAATGTGGCTTGATGTGTATATACTTGCAAGAACTCGTTTATAAAATAATTAAAATGTATAAAAATATAATGAAATAACTTAAACGTGTATTTAAAAAAAAATTAAATTATGAAAATATAAACAAATTATTCCATAATAGCTACATTTACATAATAATTCATTTTAATTAAAAAAAACAATGCAAATTATTTAAACTACACTGTTAACTGTAAATATAACTTCTAGTGAGTCATTTGTTCAGCAACTAATTTCCTGGAGCTTTATAAAATGATCCATAAATGTCAGTTTCTCATTGAATTGTGCTACTTTGATTATGCTATTTGTTTATTTTTGTGTGCAGATCTGAAGGACAATGATGTAAATGAAGAACTATTTAGAAATATTATTTGGATTGTCCTCTAGAGCTGCACACAAAAAATAAACAAATAGCATAATATATATTATTTGATTTATTTATTTTGCTTGATATTGAATTGTCAGTGATAATTACTTTAGTCTTCAGTGTCATGTGATCCTTTATAAGTCATTATAATATGCATTAACCCAAGACACATTTCTTGTCAATGCTAATGGGAACTATTTTTTTTATGGGAACAGTTCTGTTTCTTCATTAATTAAATAAAAAAGTTATTAGTAAGCCTCAAGCTGTTCCAGAGGTTAGTTAAGAAGAATCATTATTTACATATGAGCAATAATGTGAGCACCAAAATAAACACCAAATCAGTATAATAGAATAAATATTTGTACTTTTGCACATTTCACAGAATACTTAATGAAAAAAATGTTCAAATAAAATAATAATTAAAAAGGCAATTCAGCCCTACCAAAAAGTTGCTGCTCAACCCTTTTTTGGCTCGAATTTAAAAAAAAAAAAATTCTCTCTTTTGTTCTTTTCAGGTGGAGTTTATTTCCATTCTCTCCAGCACACCCACTGGAAGGCCCCAACATTGGCTGAGTGTGTGGATACTCTGTGTCTGAGTGTGCGTAAGGTCAGCTGAAAGACAAGAGAGCTCCACAGCGTCAGAGAAGAAAGTGCAGGCATGGCTCAAGGCACTCCCTTGAGGCCTCGTCCCCCAGAGGCCCTTATGTAATGCCTCGTCATCTGCTAAAAGACGGCAGCTGGGCCTGATACACTCACACGTACACATTCAAGGAAGTCTTTGAAGCGCCTCAAGGGAGAAGTTGAACTCTTGTCCATTGTTTTCTATTTGACCTTGTCCTCCCTCTTCACATGCTCACCTCTGAATCCCAGGATTCCTCTGTGCTCCAAAGTCTTCATTTCGGAATCGCTCCACTGACGTGGATCGGTTCCCGGGAGGTTTGAGGTGTGTGCAAGCCGAGCGCTGCTCTTTCACCTGTTTTTTGTCTCTGTGCAAGCTCCGTCAAGAGAGGCATTTATACTGGAGCATTCCTCTCGTTTCCTGCCTCTTGTCTCAAAAAGCGAGAATTTGATCTAATCAGCCATGCAGGTGTAAGCCTGTTTACTTGGGAAGATACTGGCCTGTCCTTCGAAACGAACCTGTTAATCAGCAATGCTTCGACTCGGGGGAGAAACACTTGAGGTTCCATTTGTTAAGGTGCAGTGTAGCGCACTTGTTGGTTGAAATGAAGGAAAGACATTTTTATATTTTCTGAGTGTGGATGGTGGGGGCAAACTGTTAACGGTGGATTCCGTCTGATTCCTTCATTGTCATTGCTCCTTCCAAAACTGAACTACAACAATCCTCCTGTCCCTCTTTTTGTCTTTTGCTGGTCTCTTTTTTTTTTTTCTTCTTCTTCTTCTTCTTTTTGAAATATATATCTGTTTTGGTCTTTTTCTTTCAATTGTCAGTTTACAGCAGAAAATCCATGACATTAACTGACTAAAGTGCTGCTTATCAAAACATCAACCTTAAAAATATTTGTCATCATCCAGGAAAAAAAAGCAAATTTGTACCCATTACTCTCCTCTACCTCTTATTTTATACAGTAACTGCCTATTTTAGTACAGTAACACCAAACGTTAAAAAAAAAAAAACATTTTTAAACCATCACTAAAGTTGTTCACTAACTAGTTGAACCCAAATTTTTTTTTCCTAAGCAGTTCCCATATTCAAGTCCTTTTTTGTGGCACTTTTTAAGCTAGCCTAAGCCTTTTCAAATTAGTAGTTATTTTAAATGAGCCAAAAAATGTAGACTTTGAGCAAAACTTAGCAATTTCTGTTGAATAATTTATAAGCCTGAAGCTTTTAAAATCCCCAAATCCATTTTTTTAAATATTCTTTTTTCAACTTTGAACATTTGTTTTTGTGTTTTTTCAAAAATGCTCGTCTTGTGGCCTTTTTGTATAATGCTGAAAGGACAGCGACTTCTCCCCTAGTGTTTCGTTGCGTTTGTACTGTCTTGACAACGCAAACACACTCCCAAACGGATTATTTTCCGGGGCACGCTGCCATCCTGCCCCCTGGGTGATGCCGAGCGGCAGCATGAGTGGGGGCGTGTCTGGACCCACTTCCCCACCCCACCCCACTGTTCCATCCAGACCTCTCCGGCCTAGTCGCTACGTGCCAGTCGCTGCGGCAACGGCCTTCTTGGTCGGAGCAACCACCCTCTTCTTCTGCTTCACGTGAGTACACAAGCACGTTTACTAACACTGATTGCTGCAATCATTTATGATGGATGAGTCAACATGTTCGGGTAAATGACAGTGATCAAAAATGTATTGCTGTGCTATGGACTGAGTAATGGCATGTTTTTGCTTAGAGCTCTTCTGAAGCACCAAATTATTCTGCCTGAAGATGATTTTTGCTGGAATGGTTAATTAAGAAGTCTTATTCAGCAGTGTGTGTTCGCTTGCTCACAGTGTGACCGTGCACATAAATATCAATATTGCATATGTCTGTAAACAACAGACCGAAGCTGTGCAAAGCGTAAACTATTGACATCATTTTATGAAAGCTTTGTATTGTGAGTTTGCACATAGTAACTTTTTGCTAAAGTAGTTCTTACCGATGTTAGGCGTGTTTATAGGGGGATGAGAGGGGACCCCCGCATGCCCTTAAGGTTCTTATTTAAACCTTGTCTTTTAAAACCTTTTTATAATTTTTCACCGTTATAGTAGAGTAGTGCACTGGGTTCTATTTAGGGATGTACCGAAATAAAAGTTTCTGGCCAAAGACGAACAAAATGAAACCCTGCACCAGTTTTTCACCTTTCCCGCCATTCTTTTCGCCATTGAATAAATGAAATAGCCGAAATGTCCTTTTTATTGTTTCGTATTTTTTCAATTAAAAGAAATTTATTACAGAACAATTTTATAATTTTTACTATTTAAACTCTAACTGTACCAATGGAGAACAGTTTAACTTAAGCTAAATAGGTTACGAAAACAATATTTGGCCATTTTTCAGACCCCCTTCTTGAATCAGGCGTCTATTTATTTTTTTATTTTTTACTTTACAAATAAATGCAACCTTGCTGAGCAGAAGAGAATTCTTTTAAAAACATTGAAGATGTCGTTCACATGCAGATCCCAATTTAAACCCTATGTGTGAGTGTTATAATCAATGCATTGATAGCGCTACGTATTCGTTTGAGGCCATTTCGTGAATTCAGTCATCAACCAGCAACAGACCCCCTTCCTCTTCTCATCGGAGACATGAGACGCAGAGCTAAACGGTTTCTCGCTGTCAGTGCTTGTAATGATTGTAGCGTCTTTCTCTGGCACTTTTACATGTATGCTGCATTAGCATGCACCTATATTTCACACTTAACATCATTTTCTGTTTAACTTATTCCGTCTTTTCGGTTATTTCAGTTGCCAGACATTTGGTGCAGCACTAGTTCCATTATTTTACTTTACAAAATAGCTTGTCTAATGATCGTGAGGCAGGTAGGACAGTATGTTCACATCATTTCAGGGCAGTATTTTTTTAAGGCCTTTTTATCATTAATGAGCCACATCTGAGATTGTTTTAGTCTCTGTGTTAAAATAACCAGAATAGTCTTTTTTTTCGTGTGTGTGTGTGTTGAAATATTTGACAGCATGCATCCAAGCAATACGCTTCTAATAATATCCTCAGTTCACAAGTTAATGTTCAATACAGCAGGCTGTTTTTTAAAGATTTTGTACATATATCAGACTATATCAGAATCAAAAGGTCTAAATGATAGGTTTCTAATGACACATTGAAGGGCTTGTAAAGGGACGTAAACTGATGAGGTTGGTGAGTTTATGCAGCAACAGCATTTAAAGGGTAGTCATTGCTGTTTTGTTTTTGGTGAAATTGAGAAATCACATCAGCTTCCTGTTAACTTATTGTGCCCTCTATGTTGCAAGCCGTGACCTTCAAATATAACAGAAACATGAAATGGTCATCATGTCATCATTTTGTTTTGACTTGGCTTAAGTCAGATGCTGTGTCAAGTCTGTTTATTCTTGTCATTTGCCCCCTCTGATACCTCTCTTCTCACCAACCCCTCAGATTAAACACTGAAAGGCAATGAAAATAGGACAGCATCTGTCATGAAAGGCCACTTCTCTCTCTCTTCTTCTTCTCTTTTATTTCTCTCTTCTGTTTTTGTGTTCTCACGTATTGTATGTTTTGTGGTACCTTGTTTTTTCCAGGGTGAAGATAAATGGTTATCTGTGTGTCTATATTGTTTATAGTAAGAATGTGGCTTGAACATTATCAGTCATTATCAGTTCCCTTGACAACCATCTTTTTTTCTAAATTAGGACAGTTAAGCAAACTTGATGAAGACATTAACAAACATACATGTTGTGTCTGATTTTTAGTCTCATTCATGCCCCTTTTTTCACAGGTGCCCTTGGCTTTCAGAGCAGTTTTCTGTCGCTGTGCCAATATACAATGGCATTATGTTTCTGTTCGTTCTGGCCAACTTCTGTATGGCCACTTTTATGGATCCTGGCATCTTCCCTAGAGGTAATGAAACAATCTGCGATATGTGTCTGTGTGTGCAAGTTTACAGCCGCAGTAGAATGTGTTGCTGTCTTATTGGAAAAACAACTGCTTTATATATGAACCACTTAATGTTTTTTTGCGCTGTATTAATTGGCTTTTAGTAATTTTCTTTGTCTGTGTGGCCTGGGTAACGTCACTTCGGTTTATTTTATTACTTTTTAATATTATAAAGGTTTCATTCATTTGGAGTAACATGCACTAATGAATTGTGCACAAAGATGTGTGTTAAAGAGTATCATGGTCATAAAATTAACAGGGTTGTTGACTGAAGCTGGAGTTTAATAAAATCCGACTGTAATTTGATCCAATGAGGAAGGCATTTTAAACTGTGTGTGTGTGTGTTGCAGCTGAGGAAGATGAGGATAAAGAGGATGATTTCCGGGCCCCTCTTTACAAGACTGTGGAGATTCGGGGCATTCAAGTGCGGATGAAGTGGTGCTCCACCTGCCGTTTCTACAGACCCCCACGTTGCTCACACTGCTCTGTGTGTGACAACTGTGTGGAGGTAAACACGCACTCACACCGTTATTGTATAATATTTATTTAAAATCATCAATCAGTCTGTCCACTCTTGCGCTTAATGCTTTGCAGGCTAGACTGATCGAATCGTGTTAATTAAGTAGAGAAGTGTGCTTGCTTCTCTCTCTCTCTCTCTCTCTCTCTCTCTCTCTCTTTCACCATTCTGACTCACACACACGCATTGCCTCTTCTCTCTTCAGGATTTTGATCATCACTGTCCGTGGGTCAACAACTGTATTGGCCGGAGGAATTACCGTTACTTCTTCCTGTTCTTGCTCTCTTTGACGGCTCACATAATGGGCGTGTTTGGCTTCGGCCTGCTTTTCATTCTCTACCACACCCAGCAGCTGGACAGAGTGCATTCGGCCGTCACGTATCCTCAAACATGTGTTTAACTTTAATGTGTGCTCACACCAAAAAATGTGGCCAAAATTCAGTGAGAGCTAAACTTAACTAAATTGTATCATGATTTGTCCTTGACCCTTTGTTAGTATGGCCGTCATGTGTGTTGCTGGGCTTTTCTTCATCCCAGTGGCAGGTCTCACTGGTTTCCATGTCGTTCTGGTGGCAAGAGGCAGAACCACCAACGAGCAGGTTGTGACATGCGCCATCATAATCTTCTGTCACTGTGTTTGTTTTCCTGTCAATAACCATGTTGGTGGTGGTGGTGAACTGGGATTAAAATCCCTATTAAGCAGTTTTATAATCCTACAAAATATGACCTTCTCTCAGCCTTTCTTCTTTAGATTGTAATCTCATCTTAATCCTCTTCCCAAACCAGATTTTGCCCATCTCGCCGCCTCTTTGTGTTGACCACATGTGTACACTTTTGTATTTTATTGTCTCACAATTCATTGTGATCCTGGACCACAAAACCAACCATAAGTAGCACAGGTGTATTTGTATCAAAAGCCAACAACTCATTGAATGAGTCAAAATGATAGAATTTTCTTTTTATTCAAAAAATCATTAGTTTATAAACTAAAGATCATGTTCCATGAAGTTATTTAGTAAATTTCCTGCCTTAAATTTAGCTACAAACTGCAACTGCTTAAACAACTTTTAAGACAATTTTCTCAATATTATTTAAATTATTAATATATATATTAGGGGTGTAACGGTTCACAAAAATCATGGTTCGGTTCGATACGATAAAGTAGTGTCACGGTTCGGTATGTTTTAGATACGGCAAAAATACAATAAAAAAGAATTTCTCAGATTTTTTTTTTTTTCCACATTTTTATTAATTAAAACTAATATAATATGACTTTGTTTTTCCCCCCTTTTCTTTTACTTTGAACAACAATGGAGCTATACTTCACATAACTCCTGGGGTTTCTTTAACAGTTCCTTTAAATAAATATTAAATGTGCAGTAAGTAGTGTTTTATGTTATTTATATAACATTTTGTGTTATTTTGTTTTATATTTTTGTTGTGGTGACACAAGTGGGCGGGCTAAAGTTATGTAAACCAGTAATATTTATAGTCTAACATGATTCCATCTGTTTCAGTCTCATCTTTTATTATTTCTGATAAATGCTGAAATAACATCACATTATGGAAATTAAATGTGCTATAAAAACGGTGTTATTTATTTATTTTTCTGTTCTGTTCACTGAAGTAATGCTAAAGATCAAGGTGATGTGCTTTTAACGCTCTAGTTGAGTTGATTAAATCCTGTGCTGATGTTCACTGGAGCACAAGTGTTTTTCTCATGCTATTAAACTAATTTAGAAACTCACCCGCAATTTTCAGTTTACCAAATAGCATTTTTTCTTGTTTGTGTGTGTGTGTGTCCATGTAGGTAAAGACTTCCGGGATGTGATCATGAGCAGGAACAACAGCATCACGGAGCAGATCACAGACGTGGTGAAGCAGCCGGCCTTCATCGCTGGCATCGGAGGCGCCTGCTGGGTCATTCTGATGGGCTTCAGCATCTGGCTCTACTGGAGGAGAAAGAAGAGAAAGGGTCTCAGCAATTACGCAGGTAGAGACCTGATCCGCTTCAGCTACACACAGTGGCGATTGTGTTCAGATGGCACGGGAAGCTTCCCCTTAATGCATGTTTAGTACAAATAATACAATATTGTTAGTATTTTAGCAGATTAGAACCCATTGGGAATCTATGGCAGATTCCAATGCTATTTATTTTGATTGAAGCAAAGAGTGATGTTCATTGGATAAGAGACTCTAAAGTGCCTTTTAGTGCGCTTATTTGTATTATTAAAACTTATGAATGTGTTCCCCTTTTAAAAATTGCTTGTAAATAACTGGTTATGCTATATTATCACCATACCTTGTGTTCAGTCTTCAGTAACAATGTTTTCTTTCAGTTAGGACAGGTTTTGTATTTTCACTCAAAATCTGAGGCATATAAGCTTATTTCAATGAACCCTATGATTAAAACCTGTTCTAAATGAAAGGAAATAAGTTGCTTAAAATACTGAATCAAATATTTAGTAATAATATACACAAGTTTTTGGAGGCCAGTCATATTTGATTAGGAACTTCACAAGTGTAACAAAGCACAAACAAAAAAAACAAAAAAACAAAAAAAACAACAACTATAAACTAAACTAAACTAAAAATAAAAATTAAATTAAATTAAATTAAATTAAATTAAATTAAATTAAATTAAATTAAATTAAATTAAATTAAATATTTAAAGATTAAATTAAATATTTAAAGATTAAATTAAATGAAAGTTTCAGCAGTCCAATATGATAAGAAACTATCATTTTTTTTATTTTTTAAGTACTTTATATACAGTACTTAGAAGCAAGGAGATATAAATATTACAAAAAATAAATAAAGTACACCTTTTGCATTGATAAGTGTGCTTCCCTTCTATTTAAAAACACCAGCCGCCACTGAAACACCCACCCTTTTGATTTGTTTTTTACTTTGTTTTAATTGTGTTTGTGTGTCTTCTGTGTTAGACTGTCTCATTCCTTTGGCTGCTATCTTGGCTCTGATGGCATAACGCAAACCTTTGAACACACTCCAGTATGCATGCGAATAATCATGCACACGCACAGAAACACACAAACCGTCCAAAACCCGACTGAGCACTGCAGGCTTTTTAACACACACTCTTCTCTGTCTTCTTGTTTTTGCAGTTCAGTCGTTCACCTTCACCCCTGCAGGTACTGTTCATTTGTCCCGTCTTTTCGAAACCCCCACCCCTTCTTTCTGCATTTATCTTACTTTCCTTTACACAGTCCAGTATCCCTTCCCATGATTCAAGCTTGCAGGTCTTCAGATGATGCCCACCTGTCTTTGTCAGCACAGTATAGAGAGTAAATCTGAATCTAAGGGTCACAATTTATGGACAGATCTAGACAGTTTAAAATCTGTGAATTTATTTATTTTATTTTTTTAAAAGGAATATAAGCGTAAAAATATAATTGCATTTATCTTGCATTTCTATACATGTGTAACATGATTTATTTAATTATTTAAAGATACGGGTCAAGGCCACACTAAAGTTCAAGTACACTAGCTAACATTGATTTGTTTGCTCTTAATAAACAACTTTTTTACATGTCTTTATGAATGCTAACAGAGTCAGGTGGAAGATCTGTGGGCTGCAAGATCCTGCAGTTCTCCATTTGTGTTTCTTTGTCCTTTTCTTCAGGTCATTTTTTTCAGTGGTGGTCACCTGTGCCGATCTTTTCATGTGGTTATTCCATCTCATCTTTATCTTCCTTTTATTCTCTCTTTCTGACTTTTTGTGTGTGCAGGTGTTGTGAATTGTTTTTGTTCTCTACTTGAGTTCTCCGCTCTTTGATTCATTCCTGTATTTGTTATTAACCGCTTGAACACACTTACGTTTGAGAATCAATTGTTCCCTCCATACAAGGCTGCCGACATGGTTTTCTCCTTTCCCTCTTGTTATATACGAAAGGATTTTTTTGAAATTTAGTGCACACTGCATACTGGCATACTGGCTGGTTTTTAAAAATCAGTTCAATCAGAGTTTATAATTTATATTTACATTTTCATCACATAGCAGATGCTTTTATCCAAAGTGACTTACAAATGAAGACAATAGAAGTAATCAAAACCAACAAAAGATTACTTACATGCAAGCGCTATCAGTTAGAATGACTCAATACATGTAATTTCTGTCATTTTTATCATCAATTATATATATATATATATATCTGCACAAAGCTGCAGAGGGCTGAGTGGTGACGTCTCCCCAGGAAGGTTCCAGTCCTTAAAGCTGCTGTGAGGTAGATTTGGGGAATAAACTCAGGCAGACTGGTTTCGAGAGTGAAAAGGAGAGAACAGGTTAGATCTCAACCCCGTGGAGAATGTGTCTTAGTCCCCGGAGTGCCTTGCACGGCTTATCTAACGATCTTATTTTTAATTCATTTATTTGCACAAATTGTCTTAAACTTTGGCATCAATTTGTGTGCAAAAAAGAGACAGCCAATATTAGATGATTGGATGCAATGCATCCTTTTAGCAAACATAGCATTCATACTATATACTGTAGAAAAGCGTAAGAATAGTATACCATTCCGAACACGGCCATATTGCCTCTAGTCTCATGATTTTCTGAAATATGGTCACGCCGCCATTGATTTTCCACTTTATGTTCACAATAGCAGAGAAATGTTTGTAATTCAATGGTTGGTTTGTCCGCGACTTGCGTGATATATAGGAGATTCACAGGCCTACCAGAGGTTAACCAGTGATGACCTGATCCAGTCGCACGGTCGGCCACAATCACACTGTGAATTGATAACACAAAAAAAGCAAAAAAAGAAAATAAATCACTAAGCAAGCCCAGGTTCCCTTCACGTCTCTTGAGGATTGTGTGGGGATTGAGGTGTGCTTTTATCTTGTAGGAGGGTTTCGCTCCGAACTTCATTACCGATGAAATCAGTCTCCCTGCTGCAAACGGACACGCCACACTCCACCTTCCCTCAAGATAAGAGCATAACAGTCAGCTGTCCGAGTCTTACGGCCTCGATATCCCTCCACTCTCGTTTTAATGCACTCCAGTGGTCTCTCCTCACCACTGCTTGAGTGGGCTTCAAGGTTGCCGGCTCCCAAGGGCCCACATCTTTCTTGGTTTCTTGGTCCCATGTGTCGAGCAGATAAGTGTGGCATTCAGACGCATTACCGGCATGCCAGACCCCATATGCGTGACGCTCATGAAGTCAGTGGCCCATGGTAGCGAGGGGAGATTATAGCACCCAGTGAAAATCGGTGGTTTATTCTAGTTTCCTGGAGCCAAATTGTCTTCATCTCATTATTACGCTTCAAATCATGTAAACATTTCAGGGTTTATAGAACAAAGAAAGACAACCGGTTCCGCAACGATGGGATGTTTGCATCAAGGCGTTTCTTTTTATATGTTTAATCAGTGGTAGGGCTGTCAAAAAAAATCTCATTTCGAATATTCGTCAATTGTATTTTTTTTTTATCGGTTACATTTTAGGTGTGCGTCAGGCAGCCTTATCAGCATACAAAATGCAACAATGTAAGTGTCATTGCATTTGAATGCTTTTGCTAGGCTATCCCGTTGAAGCCGCTAGATGCGTTGCTGCTACATTGGTCATTCATTGTTTATGGCGAAACTTAAACTAAGCCATTCCAACACAGTCTCACGATCAATTCGTACAAAGGGGAAAATTTGTGTTAATTTTTTCAATTATAGTTGTGTTATTTTATTACGCTTTGAATGCGATGCGCCCTCTTGTGGCCTCAGAAGAGAATCAAAAGCTTTTCTTCTGAGAAGGGTGTTCCTGCACAACTGGAGGAGCAGCAGTTTCAGGACCCTCAGTTTTAGGACCGCAGTTTTAGGACCCTATTTTTTTGTGACAGCGCCATCCACTGACCTGGATCACCAAAAACACCAATTAAAGATTTAGTGGATGCATTATTTTATCCTGATACTATCTACAAACATTACTACACCAGGGTCCTCAATCTGCGGTCCTGATACAGCAGCCGCCATTACATCACCCGGTCGGTAGATGGCGCTGTCACAAAAA